>JAMWET010005476.1:0-177354 GCA_024036415.1 Prochilodus magdalenae
AAGGTCTTATGGATGAGCATGGACAGCTGGGCATCTCAGCCCCCGTCATAATGGAGAAAAAAAAGGCAAAAACAAAGTGAAGCTGTTTAACTGCAGCTGCTGTCAGGACGTTTCAATTTCCATCCGAGTTCAAATTTGATGCACTTGAACTTGAAAGGTTCATGCGTCAAAACTGCAGGCTGGATGCCAAATCCCCTGTTTTTCATGAAGGCCTGGTTTTTGCTCTTTCATGTGAAAACCTTTACAGGACACATGAAACGATAGGTGATGAGGTGGATCTCAGGCAATTGCGTTTGTGTCTGACGTCAGGAGGCTTAGCCCCAGCCCCCACACAAATACAAACACACGCACACCCTCACAGAACACACTGTCTGACAGAACACTCGTTTATTTCTCAGGGAGCCCCTTCACAAAGCTGTGGGCCACCTCTGAAAGACCAGGGTCACCAGACATATGTATGAGGAAGTCCCCCACTAATGACGGTAATTGTGGAACAGAGTAAAAGGGGGAGTATAATATCCTCTGCTTTCTTAACCAGCATGTCTGCTCATTGTTCAGCTCTTTTTATTTTCTTAGCCTGTTTATTTTAGTTCCTGGCCTATTTGTATTTCCTTCTCTCTGTTCAGATCAGGCAACATTGTTTTTATTAGTCATTAGCATTAGTAGATTATTTATTGCTCGTCAGCATTTATGAGACAACTTGCACACAGAAGGGTGGAAATGACATAGACATAACATCCACACCAGTTCTGGAGGTACTATTGTACTTTTAGACAAAGAGAAAATAGCTATTACTAGCTCACACTGACTTTGCTACAGTTGCAAAATGAAATAGCCAGCTTTCCATAGTTTCTATTCATCCTTAAATTCTACATTCCTGTGCCTGTACCAGCTTTGCAAATGCGGGATTTGTATTTGAAGTATTTGAAGTATTTGAGAAACAACAGTTTGAGGTTTACAGTATGTCAGCTCTATGTAGTGAACTCTCATTGTTTAGCTACAGCAATGTAAACAGCCTTTTCTATTCTATGGCACATTTAAATACTATTTTACTTTAAATAACCATAAATAGATAAAACAGCTTTAGGTCAAATTCTCAGTGTTAGGTCGAAATCTTTATCTCCATTAATATCCTAATATTAGGCAGTGTATTCATTCATTTCCTCAAACGTCTGGTTTCCATCACCACTACCTCAACCACCACAGGACTCAGAATAGTACATTTTACATCAATAACTGTGAATGACTTTGCATGTAAATTGTATGTATGTGTAAATTAAAATGGAATACCCCAGTTTAAATGCAAGAGTATTGATCTATTTAAATAATATTCTATAGTCTTACCATATGAGCAAATAAAATAAGAAAATAATTCACAGAAATACTTCAATTTAAAAGACTTTAAATGATTTTCTGAAAATTCTTAGTATAGAGAAAAACTAGGCTGTTTAATTTGTGACTTTCATGGTGGCCTAGTGGTTCACTTGCTACCAACAACATGATTAATTCCTGGGGAGCAGATTAAAAATGCAATGTACTAAAAACACTAAAGTAGGGTAAAATGAAGAGGGCTAAATGAGGACACTAAAATCATTAGAGGTGGAAAAGGTTCTGCTGAATTTTGACAAACACTGTAGAGATTATACAGATCATTGTCCATGATGTCTCAGATTTGTCAACAGTGCCCCTCACCAAGCTGCGGGATATTTTAGAGGATCTCTAGCAGCAATCTCAAACATATTTGACCTCCTCTCTAAATCTAACCAGAAGTGAAAGACACTGTAGAGAAAGTTCCTCAATTGGAAATGTCTCCATGCCCCATAGGACTCTTCCCTCTGGCTCACTCTGTAGGTATAATCCCTCTGTGAGCTTGCGCCTGACCTGCGTGACCTACGCTGATCATTGTTCTCTGTCAAAAGGAGAGAGGAGGATAATCCGACAAAAGAGATCAACCCTGAAAGCTTTAGTTCACTCGCACAGAGAATAACTACAGCACAAAGGCAAAAACCTGAAAAAAGTGTTTAAGGCCCTCTTCTCCCAGGTCGCTTCTCATGCCCCTCACTCAGGGCCTCACCTAATTTGTCCTCACAATAAAGAAGAGCATAGCAAAGTCGAGATCTGACTAAGCTTATGTGTGGATGAAAAGAGCATCCGTAGCATCAAACAGAGCTTTGAATCTTTCTTTCTCTAGATATGGTGGAATGAATGATATGGATTTACATTGTCCACTTGCATAACTGGAGAACAAGAGGACAAGAGAATTTCTTCCTACATACTCAGATGGCAATGACTAGCAGCATTCAAAGCCTGAGAGTAAGGGTGGGAGGATTAAGGAGAGGGGGTCTGAGACTGAGACAAAGACATGTCAAAGAGTGAGAGAGAGAGAGAGAGAGAAAGAGAGAGAGAGAGAGAGAGAGAGAGAGAGAGAGAGAGAGAGAGAGAGAGAGAGAGAGCGCACGAGCGAGAGAGAGAGAGAGAAAGAGAGAGACAGAGTGAGAGAGAGAGAGAGAGAGAGAGAGAGAGAGAGAGAGAGAAAGAGAGAGACAGAGTGAGAGAAAGAGAGAGAGAGAGAGAGAGATAAAGAGAGAGTGAGAGACAGAAAGAGAGAGAGAGAGAGAGAGAGAGAGAGAAAGAGAGAGAGAACATCAGCATACAGTCTTAATGTTCCTAGATGGTTCTCTGCTATGATGTTGAGCAGTAAAATGAGTCTAAAACTTCACTCATATAAGTGGGCTTTCATAGCCCCCCAGTCCAGCTGGTAGACCAAACTCGAATAAAGAAAGACTTTAGGGAATCTTCATGGTTAAAATAAATGGCCTACACGTGCATGTCCTGTAGAGTCACGCTATGAAAACTTATTTTTACCCCATACGACTTTTCTGTCCTACAAAGAGTCCAAACAACTATCCCCCCACCCACGCCCAACATAAACAGACTCCACTTTTCCCTAAGTACCCCCTTTTCTCCTCAGTAGTGTCCCTATGTTTGAAGCAGTCGTGATGTCTGGCCTACGTCTTGAACCACAGGCCTCCCCCAGACGTGCTACCGGAGAGGGTGCATCCTGTTCTGGGGTGGGGGGCATGGGGCTGTGACCTTGGGAGGTGCAGCACAGAGATCAGAGGTCAGCAACTCCCTCCTCGGGTTTCAAAGCCTGTTGAATGGAACAGTGCAGGGAGGTCAGTTACTGCTGACCCCTGCAAAGGCATGTTGCTTCTCAGCCTGACAGGGCAGGCAACTAGCTAATGGCTTCCGTTGTTAAAATGGAACGAAAGTGGAAACGATTAAGTTGCTCGTTTGTGGCGACTGTGGTGGCATTTTAGGCCTCATTGTCATGCTCATTAGTGAGTCCTGTGAGGAAGAGGCCTTGTGCATAATTTAGTTTAACCCCTTAAACACTAGGCTTACTACTGTCTTATTAATCTTTATCAACATATGTCAGAATGCTTTACCTAATCTCTGTATGCTATATTGTTCAGACATACGCTTGTATTTACTATGTACGTTTCATGGCAGTGGCTTCTCAAGCCTATCCTTATATCCAAGAAATATTTCCAAAGTGTTGTCTATGGTAACTGACCCTTTGCTACAGATGCAGAAGATTTAGATAGGGTTACAACATGCTGGAGTTTTCCTCTATGTCAGGTTCTTCACTAACTATCCTAAGATTAATATGTAAGACATGAGGTTACAAGAGTGAGTAATGACAGGCTGGACCTGCTGTTGATTCATTAGAGATTAAAGGGTTAGGAGTGATAGAAGAAGCTTCCAGCCCTTCATCAATCAATCAACACCACAATTCACCTATGCGTTTGACCTGTATGAGTAAACAAGGCCTCTATGTGGGTTTACCACAATGAACCCCAATAGAGACACTGGGGAAGTCCTGTTAGCTCAGGAATCAAGGAGGAGGGGAAAGAAGAAAAGGACACTGTTGAAGGCTTGTATGGTTGATAGTTCCCAAAGGCTGGGAAGAGAGGGTACAGGCCAGCCGAAAGATGGATTAGACTAAAGGTAAAAAGGTTGAATGAGTAAATCTGTAGGTGAACGTGTAAAGGTATTAACTCAAGATATGTTGTTTTAGGTTTTATGTTCTGACCTTTACCACAAAAATGATAGTAATAAAAATAGAAAGTTTTAAACAATCAATAACTATTACACAAGTATGCATACACAAACCTAGGACAGTAGTAGAGGAATAGCAGGACCAACATAGCTGCATAACAAAACATTCTCTCGTCTGAGTAAAGCTATATGGAGTGAAGTGAGGTAAATGTGTGCTTCATCTATAAGCTTATTTTGTCCTTTGCACCATTGTTTTTCTCCTGAAATAGAATTATTACAGTAATACTCTTATTTTAATAGAATAATTAAAAGCTTGAAACATCCAATGGGATATTGTCCAGTTCACTTGTTTGCCTAGGGGGTACAGTTGAGCCACGTCTCCCTTTAGTTAGAGGTATAATGCATGTAGAAGGCCTTACCCTTTACTGCCAACTTAACAAACAACTTAAGACTGAGCTTTTGTTACTCCTAGATGCTTCTCTTCCACAATTATAACACTTACAGTTGCCCAGGTAGCTCTAGCATCGAAGAGATTTCATGAACTGACTTGTGGCAAAGGGTACCTCCTATAATGGCACTAAGATCATTGGTGCTCCACTTTCCACCCTCCAGGACTTGTACTGCTAAAGAACCAGGAAACGGGTAGGGAACATCATTACATATCTATCTCACCCTGGACACAACATGTTCCAACTCCTCCCATCTGGTGGTGTCCTGTACCCTGTACACCAAGACAACCAGGCACAGAAACAGCTTCTTTCCTCAGGCCATCACCTTCATAACCAGCTGGCCAGTCACATCATCTGCTGGAGCATAGTTACTCCTGTTCCTCCATAGTATTCAGCGGTTTCACTCACATGCCAGATTATGCACTACAGTCTCTTCACCGAGCATGTGTGCTAATGCTGCTGCAGTACCTCAACACTACTAGGTTATACTGTTTGTAAATAATGTGTAAACTGTATATTACTTTTTTATATATATAGTTTGTTTATTGCTTGTAAATTGTGTGTACTGTGTAGATTGTATATTGTACATGTCTGTATTTATTGAGTATATGTGTAGTCATTGTTTATATTGTGGACTGTCAGTCAGTTATGTGTATATTGGTAGTGTACTAGAGAAACAAGTGCTGAAACCAAATTCCATGTGTGCGTCAACATACTTGGCCAATAAACCTGATTCTCATTCTGGCGTTTGAAGTCAATGAGTTCTTCAACATGAGACGTTCTACTGTCACTGTTTGTCTCTGGAGATTGCATGACTATGTGTTCAGTGTTCTACACCTTTTAGCAATGGGTGTGACTGAAACACATGAACTCAGTAATTAGGAAGGGTGTTCACGTACTTCTGACCATATTGTGTACAGACACCAAATGATCAAATGCCTTTGTTTACTCTACAATGTCCAAAAATATTGATATGCACCAGCATTAGCTTAGCACTAACATGCTATCAGAATGTCTATGTCCACAGAATGTCCACTGAAAAATATGGCACCAAGGTAAACCTTACAGATGTTAACATTATGCAGCACTATAGACACTGAATAGGTCCGTGTTTAATTGCTATTGCACTTTTATGTGGTAATTTTCTTTCCTAGAGCATAAAACAAGCAGACTTGGCACACTCAATAGAGAAAAAATATGAATCCAGTTTACGCTGTAGCAACATGATAACTGGTTAGCATTGGACAAGGCCATTGCTCCTCTGTGACATCAATTGGTTCTACAGGTGTTATCTTACAAAGAGAGAGTGAGCGATATTGAGAAAAAGTTAATGTACCATGAAGCGCTGCTTACGTAAACCGAGCTGTACTTATGTAATAAAGGCACAGCAGTTCTTCGGGTCCGGGCTTGCCATAAACCAACTTGGGCTGACTTCTATATCAGTTCATCTTGAGTTGAGAGAGATTGTTCGAATAGTGCCAAGCACAGAGCCTTTAGAGGGGCCTTTACACAAAACACAATCACTTTAATCTCAGAGCTCCTGCAGAGAATAATAACTCTGAACAGCAGGCATGAAGGCTGGGGTTCATATATTATGCTCTGAGCTACTGAGAAAGCCGAACCTGCTGAACACAGTGTGGTTCAATTTAAGATAGGACAGCTGAATGGTTAAATACAACCCTCAATTCCAGAATAGTTGGGATGCAGTGATGTGCAAATCATTTATACTCTATATTTGAACTGAAATAGTACAATGACAACATACCAGAAACTGAGAAATCTCATTGGCTTACGATAAACATCTGCCCACTTTTGAATTTGATGCCAGCAACAACTTTTAAAAGGTTGGGACAAGACCAGGAAAAGTTGAGCAAGCCTAAAAAAGTTGGTGGAGCATCTCTAATGTTTCTAATGTGATCTCTAATCTTCTAATGTAATGTTCTAATGTAAACAACTAATTAGGCTAATTGACCCCAAGTGTCAGTAATGTGATCTGCATCTGAGAGAGGCGGGGTCTATGAGAAGTAAAGATGGGAAGGGGCCACCGCTCTGTAAAAGAGTAATGCAATAATTCAAGAACACTGTCTAAAATAGCAACAGACTTGGAGACTTCATCACCTACAGGAACCCACACCTCCTGTTCATCCCTCTGCTCTTGCTTCACTGCCACACTACAACTCCCAGGAGTCACTGATGTATGACATCACTGTCACATGTCTCACAGCCACCAATCAGGAATCAGTCTACAGCCCACTTTCCCCTGGGTACTAATGAACGTCACCTGTTGTCCGTATCCTTTGTGCATATGTACCTGTTTGTTTCAGTTAGTTCCTTCCAAGGTATTGCCAACTTCCTGTTGGCATACTTAACGTTTTTTCTTGTTGACTGGTTTTCCGTGTTTGACATACTTCTGTTTTTTGACCTCATTTTTTGATTGATGTACTTTGTATTTTGTTTGTTTGGAGTGTTTACTGTTCTGGTTTTAACTCTAGTCTGTCTTCTCACGTTTGCCTTCAGTCTTTCCCATGTTTCTAGTATTGGTTCTCATGGTTCTGACCTGGCCTGTTTTTGTTTTTTACTACTCTTCTGGATTGTCCTTGTGAATAGACTTCAAACCATTTTTCAACCACCTGTTCATAACTAAGATGACTACAGCAACTGGTTTCTTTAGGTTCCAAACTGCTTTACTTAGGTTCCTGCCCCAACTATTTTGTCATCAAATTCCTATTGGCTGTATATTTTTGATAAAAACGATGCACATTTTCTTTTCACATTTAATTTGTTGTATTGGTACTATTTCCATATAAATATACTGCAGAGTTTAACAGATTTGCACTTCATTACATTCTATTAATTAACATTTGTGCAGCATCCCTGTTTGATGTGTTGGTCAGATGTGGAATATTTTAGGTCTAAAGTGGAGCAAGCTTCTGCCAGATACTGGAAGCCAGCACCACTGGTACTGGGTTGCGTTTGCCTAAGTAGGCTCTGCACTGTAAGTTGTAAGCAATTTGTCAGGCCGATTTATATGGTACGAAACATATATCAAAAAATATTGCCCCAAATGACCACAGATGGCCAGAAATGAAAGGTCCTACGCAGTATGTAGATGCCCGTGTAATGTTAAAGGATCAACAGTCTATAACAACACGGGACATGGAAAGCATGACAATGAGCTTGAACAGAAACATACAAGTGTTAAAACCATTTCAGCTGGAATATGGATTCAGTTTTCTATCCCTTTGTGTCTGGCAGTTGACTTTTGCCCAGTCAATACCGCAAACAATATTGATTAAGCTGAAACGGCCTTTCAAACAAAGACGTGAATGATTATAAAAAGCTGGCTGCTCTTCTCGTTTGCAAATAGCAGTGGGCCTTCGTAGAAGCATGGCGTGGCAAAGATTCGCTTGACGACTGACTTGCCTGCCTCAAAACACAACAACGTGCCATCAGTACTCTTGCCTGTGATAGGAAAGTCATTGCAGACACGTATACATACCTCTCCATACCTCTTCCAACTTTCTATCTGATTTACAAACAGAGGTGAATGCTTTGATGACATCAGGGTCTGGCAGGAGTTGGGGCCCTATCTTCCCTCATAGGGGAGATCAAAGACTGTCGAGCTGCGGCTTTCAAACAATGAAAGGGGAAACTCCAACAATACCAGGTGACAGGGACTTTAGAGAGAGAAAGAGAGAGCGAGAGAGAGAGAGAGAGAGAGAGAGAGAGAGAGAGAGACATAAAAGAATGAAAAAAATGAGCTCAGCAGACCAAGATGCAAAATGATACCAAATGATTCTGAAGCATGTAAAATCAGGACACCGAACATGCCGTTTAGGTTAGGAGTGTCGGTGATTAAAGTCTACACTCAGCACGTTCTATGCAGTTGGAATTGTAAAAAAAAGTAAATAAATAAAGTGTGTACAGACTGACGTAACTCTGGAGGTCCATGTACTTGGAAACTGTTTGAAGTTACATTTTCCCCTCCCTCTGACTTATAAACAAGAAACAGAGGGAGCGAGAGCGTGTACATAGCAGTTGCACGTGAGGGTCAGACATATGCCTGCATGTGTAGATAAGGTGCACAACATCAAAGCAAACACACACACACACATACGCACACACACACACACACACACACAGACGCACACATACACAAACACACACGCACACAAACACACACACACACACACACGCACACATACACACACGCACACACACGTACAAAAACACACACACACACACACACACACACAGACACACACACGCACACATACACACACACACACACACACACACAGACACACACACGCACACACACACACACACATACACGCACACGCACATATACACACACACATGCACACAGAGACACACAAACACACACAAACACACACACGCACATAAACCCAAACACGCACACACACAGACACACACTCACACACGCACACACACACACAGGCACACACACACACACACACACTCACACACGCAAACACACGCACACACACACACACATACACACTCACACACACACGCATGCTAATGTACAGATGCGTGCACTATGCCTTGCATGCTCACAAAGCATATGAAAAATAGCACATCCACATTCATGTACATACAGTAAGCTAGCCTGAGGCAACCACATGTTTGCCCACTCCATCTACCAGCTGCCGTGGCTTTGGACAGGAGCTTTTATGGCCTGTTGTCAGAGTGTGGGGGGGTGAACAATATAAACATGGAAAAACTGAGACAACCACTCTCGGGCAGATTAATAAAACAGGGTACTCGTTTATTCGTTCAGTCATTCAAAGACTAATGCACTAACAACTGAACTCGCGGTTTACTCTATAAGTACTCTGTAAGTATTGAGGGATGTAAATACACAAGGGTGATCAATGCCTCCTTTATTAGGGATATAAAAGTGTGTTTGTATTATGGACCAGCTGTTATTCTTGCTATACAGCATTTTGTAAGCAATTAGAAGTTTTCTTAAAATTTATTTAGCAAATAATCTGAATGATATTAGAATTTAGAACCATTTTGGTGCCTGCACATAGAGGGATATCTTCTGCATATAACCCATCCATAAAGTGCAACACACACTAGTGGACATATACACTTGCCCAGAGTGGTGTGCAGCCCTATCCATGGCACACAGGGAGCAGTTGGGGTGACGTGCGCTGCTCAAGGGCACTTCAGTGATGTCCTGTAGCAACCCTCCAGTCCCAAGGCTGGTTCTCTAACCTCCAGCCAACAACTGCCCAAAGTTTCCCCAACCATGTTATTTCTTGCATGTTTCCGACCATCAAACTAATTTACATATTACTTAAAGACAACACAAATCAACACAAAATGCAGGTTTTAAATGAAGGTTTTTATTATTAAGGGAGAAAAAAATCCAAACTGACATGGCCCTGTGTGAAAAAGTATGTTGTCTTTGACAAATATTTAAATTTGTTTGATGATCTGAAACATTTAAGAGTAACAAATATGCAAAAAAGTTAGAAATCATGAAGGGGGCAAATACTTTTTCACACCACTGTAAGCTATAGCATGTAATGCAGCTAACTGTAAAACCGTATAAGCAGTAGTGGCTACCTAATGCCAGATGTCAGTTCCCTAAAACAGATTGATGTCTCAATCTGATTCGAGCTGAATTCACAGTGCTGACCAGTGGCAGTTACTTACGGGCTGTAGATGTTAGCCTGTTATTCTCATGGGGCCTGGGAGAAAAGGACTGGCCAGCTGTCGCAGAGGCCATCATTCTCTCCCCAGTGCTACGTGGGAGTAGCTATAGCAGGAAACTGCTCTCGCCTCAAGACTGCGGCCGGCTGTTGTGAAACCAAACCCAAACCTGCTTTGTATCTAAGGGGTTTGTGTTTGTCTAGAACAATACACCACCAAAGCCGACATAACTTCGAATCATATTTGCGTCGGGATCAGCACCCTCCACATATGTGACCCAGCCGGTGTTGGTTTTAATCCCACCAGCAATTCCACACCGGGGTCTAGGCACGTCACATACACATTATGGCCATGCATGCATTCAAAGTAATCCTGACTTCATCCAGACAAGACCACACCGTGAGAGCAATGAGCCTTACACCAGCAGCTCTTTTAAACTCTAATCCTATCCCGCTCGACCCAGGTCATTCCGGCAGTAATTACTGGAAGGCAATGAAATCCGCCGCTGACGTCCAGTCATCATAACGGGCTGCAAAAGTCTCTTTCCAGTCAAGTCAGGGGTTTAACTGTTACCTAAATGTTCTCAGATGTTACGTAAGGAGAAAAATGTCCACAACACTTGAACTGCCAAACTCGGTAGGTGTTATATAGTGTGACACATATGAAAGCGTTACGTTTGGGTTGTACTTTCAGGACTTAGTATAGAATTAAGGGGTTCATGTGATTTTCTATACTGTGTGAACTTTTCACAGTAGACATTTCTTTTGCCTACGATTAGAGTCCATTTCTCATATCACCTTGTTTTATTCAGGGATGTGTTGCATCTACTTATTGGTAGTACATTATATTTTGCAACTGCAGGGACAAAGCTACCACTCCGTATCGAAAACCCAGTACCTTGCTTATGAAACCATTCATTAAGCTCGTCTTTGCATGGCCTTGAGGGAAAACACTGTATTGTTTTCAGCTGGCCATCTCTGCAATTGGCTTTTCTTTCATACTAAACAAAGTCCCCTAATTGCTGGTGTAGACACAATCACAACGGAGACGGCGGCCACGTATTCTTTCAAAATAAACATTTAGCATCACAATGCAAGGGCTGGGTAGGCCCATTCATTTGCTAAATGACAAACCTGTGGGACTCGGGAAGATTGTGTTGGCCGTTTTCAGGTGATTGTTAGCTTTTACAGTTGTTTACTGTTCTTGATTTCATGTTTATTTACTCTACCCAAGTATTTAATCATACTATCTCTTTACATATTTCAGTAATGAATGGGAAAAAGTCATTTTAGTTCAAAGAACTGAATTTATTTGCCATGATACTCATGAAAAAAGCAGTCAGAAATTTGCTCACATGTACCATAAGCAATGATCATACAGGATCAGGAACAGAGAGACAATTACATACCATGATAAAAATGTACAAAGCTACAGATTTACCCTGATAACGTTATGGCACTGAAGCATATACCGTACGCAAAGCCAGACGCCATGCCATTTTATCTGTTTTGATCACTTTCTGCTGTACATATTATAGCGAATCTCCAACTGTCTTCAGTCATTTGATAGAAAGAAAAATGGCTTCTGAAGAATGAGAAGCAAATACGCCCCACCATACTGGCTGTCCAACTCTATTGCATTTAGTTTAAAGTATAAAGAACTGCAACCAGGAAACTCCACAAGTCGTTAATGTGTTACCACAGCATAGTTCCCATTCACACTAGGTCGTTCGCGTGCTTCGAGTACCACGATAATACACTCATCATCAAAAGGATAGATGCACAAATAGTTGCACATTGAAGGAGTCCACTGGCAGTATTGAAACTTGGTGGGTAGGTTTAGTTTTGACATCATGGGACACGCAAATGATTCAAGTTTTAAGCTTGGCCACCCATGTGACGTAAGCAAGGACGGGCCTTACTGCTGTACCTGACTGACCCAACACCCATGACTGCTGTAGTAACCTCTACAACTGCATGTTCAATAAATATTGTGTTGCAATATATAAGCATTGCTATCTGACAGTTCCTCTGGAGTGCCACTATTCTTTTGATGATAAGTGCATCTTAACAACTGCTCTCTCTAAGTCACGTTCAACAACCAAATCCCCATCCCGATACTGTGCCATTCCCATCCTCCTGCACTGCTTATGTGCAAGGGATCACCTCTCGGCTGCCTCTACTAACAGAGGCGTCGCTGCTGCTTCGGTTTAGTTACTGTCCTTGGTTTATTTCAGTATCCTAGCCTGTGTGACAAGCGAATTAGCTTACAAAGGCCTTTCTTTTTACTTCGCCTGGTTGCTACTAACCGCTTTGTCAGCATATGTCACGCTTTAATGCACATATGGCCAGCGTGACAATTATAAGAGGCTAATTAATCTAAACAGTGAATATTTTAGTTGGTGTAAGGAAACAAACGAGAGACATGTTCAATGGTGATTTTTGAGGCAGCAACCAAGCATACTACTACCATGTAGCAATCAGATTTCCATCTACCGAGAAAAACGTTTTAGGTTACAGCTATAGCTTACGTAAAGGTGCAAACAGGGTCACACCGTAAATCAAACACAGGACTTATTGCACCACGCTGATGGAAGTTAAAGTTGCTGTGCTAACCAATAAAACACCCAAGAGCTCCACATCACAATAAAACTGAGATGGCAGAACCGCCACACCTTGTCACTTCCACTCCCTGTGTAGTCCTCTGTTAGCAAAGCGTAATCTGGCTTATGTTGGCGAAGATGATCAGATTTCATTTACTCCAGGAAAAGATTCCGCATATAGTGAAATGACTTGAGCCATCACTCAGTGCTTATGACTACAGTGATGCTGATCCAATGGGACGTCCGAAACGAGCGGACCTTGCGTTCCCGCCTGGCCCGTCTGTCTGCCTGGCGAAGGCCAGCAGCAATGGCTGCATCGAAGACCTCTTTCAGGTTCTTTTGGGTGAGAGCTGAGCATTCCACGTAGGTGACAGCCCCGATTTTGTCGGCAAGGGCACGGGCATCGTGCTCAGCAACCGGGCGTTCGCGTCGGCGCGCCAGCTCGATCAGCACCTTAACGTCCTGCCGCAGGTCACACTGCGTGCCCACCAGCAGCACGGGTGTCATCGGGCACCGCCGGCGGATTTCAGGCACCCACTTCTCGCCCACGTTCTGGAAGGAGGCGGGGCTAACCACGCTGAAGCAGAGCAGCAGGACATCTGTACGTGAATAGCAGAAGTGCCTCAGCTTGTCAAACTCGTCCTGAAGCAGGAAAGGAAAAAGAGAGAAAGAGAGAGAGAGAGAGGGAGAGAGAGAGAGACAATCAGATGCTGGACAAAGCTGGGTATTACAAGACATTACACAGTGTGTTGCTGTGGGAACAACAGCCATTGTATGCTGCTGCAGACAGTTTTTCATTTAAAAGAAAAGAAAAGAAACCCAAATTAATAATTAGGCCAAATCCCATGAAGCAGATTCAATTCTGAAATCCCTGGAATTCAAAATCTCTCCCTAAATAACAAAATCCCTACTAGCTGCGGCGTGTTTTATAATTCACTGAATCAATTACCACTAACTTTATAGGTTGGCCCGCGCCTGGAACATCCCAAAATTACTGCGGAACAGACTGTTCAAACTGTAATCTTTGTTGAATCTGCCAGGACGTGCAGCTCAGGCACACCCTGCCCCCTCCCTTACCTTTAGACTGCACAAATCAAGTAAATTAACACTATAGATCCACAAAGCTTTAAAGAACAGGGCCCCTCAAATCCCTAAGAACACAGACTTAGCGCGGCTCAGGCTAGAATGCTTAACCCTAACCTACCCCGGCCCTCAACAGTCTCCTCTAATATATACACTACCAGTCAAAAGTTTAGACACACCCAACTAAATAAGTGTTTCTGGTGATCTTACAGACTCTACAGGCTTACTCCTAATAACTGATGAGATGTCTGAAACAATACAGCTTTATTATAATATCTTGAAATACCATATATACCACAAGAGGTATTACAATAATCTATTCATACCATACTGCCATACCACCACCTTTAATATATATACTGCTGTGAAAATAAATCTTATTTTTGCACAGTGAAAAGCTCTTGTTCCTTTTTTAGTATTAAGAATATTCATGATGGACAGACTAAATAACTAAAATAATTTATTTAAAATGGCTTAGAAAAGCATCTTGTTATGTTAATTTGCATTGCAAGTTAAAGAAAGTTGTTTTATCCTCCTTTAAAGTTCCATTTTGTAGGTCTTTACTATCTATGAGTGTTATTATATAGTTTGATGTCTTCACTTTTATTCTAAGGTGAAGCATATATATATATATATATATATATATATATAAGGTTGAAAACAAGCTGCTTGGTCTAAGCTTGGCAGACATACTGGACTTCAAACAGCAATGAAAGTAACTTTGTCTTCTGGATACCAGCAAGTGTTTTCTGCTATTGCCATGACAACTTTCCTTTCTCTTTGAAATCCTTACGAAAGCCTGGCCGTCAGAGTGTTAGAGAGATTGCTTATCGACCTGCTTATGTTTGCCCAAGCTTGCCTTTCCCAACTGTATTAGAGGGTTTGCTGGCTGTGTACTGAAAGGGCAGAGCCGTTTATTGGTTAACCTATACAGTACAGCATAAAGACTTATGACTGTTTGCAGAGTTCAGTAGGTTGAAAGGTTCCAAAACCTGTGCAAAGAGACCAGCGCGTTGTTGTGAAAATACCTCACAGACTACAAAGAGCTTAAACTATGACTAAAATGCACACGGGACTGTGGAAAAACATTTTTCATAATTACTGCTTTTCACAAACCAACAGTGCTAAAGGTCTGAAGTGAGGAACTGCGCCTGCGGGCAGTTTGTGTGGTGAGAGAGAAAGAGAGAGAGAGAGAAAAGGAGAGAGAGAGGGAGAGAGAGAGAGAGAGAGAGAGAGAGAGAGGGAGAGATAGAGAGAGAGAGAGAGAGAGAGAATGAGAAAGAGTGAGAGATAGAGAGAGAGAGAAAGAGAGAGAGAATAAGAGAGAGAAAGAAAGAGAGAGAGAGAGAGCGAGCGAGAGAGAGAGACAGAGAGAGAGAGAGAGAGAGAGAGAGAGAGAGAGACAGAGAGAGAGAGAGAGAGAAAGAGAGAGAGAAAGAGCGAGAGATAAAGAGAGAAAGAAAGAGAGAGAGAAAGAAAGAGAGAGAAAGAGCGAGCGAGAGAGAGAGAGAGAAAAAGAGAGAAAGAAAGAGTGGGAGAGAGATAGAGAGAGAAAGAGAAAGAGAGAGAGACAGAGAGAGAGAGGAAGAGGGAGAGAGAGAGAGAGAGAGAGAGAGGGAGAGAGAGAGAGACAGAGAGAGAGAGACAGAGAGACAGAGAGAGAGAGAGAGAGAGACTCAATGACTATTGTTTTTTTTTTGCTCTCCATGGTTGCCACATAATACGGCGTCACCTCTAATCTGTTTTAATTAGATGGGTCTTACACTCTATGACTGCAAATCCCTCCATATCCTTTGCTCCCTGAGCTACAGCACAACAGTTCCACAATCACAGGGGTTATACGCTTGTACAGAGATTAACTTCAGTAGTAACGGGCAGGGCTTCTCGAGAGTTCACTAGCAGTGACTGAGGAAGTTTGTAAAAGAGATAGCCTTCCAGTGTGGCCTTGAAGCCACAATCAGCCCACAAGCAGTAGGAGCAGACCACTGGATTCCCCTCTGTTCCTCCCCTCAGCCCCACACAGGGAATGAGTGTGCATGTACTCTCTCTGGATGTTCAAACTTTTCAAGACGAAGACCAAAATAAAAGTGTTCTACTTTCATAACCTGCTTACCTATATATAGAGACCTATTGAGATCTATTACTACACTAGATTGGTACATCGTGTATAATGCATAGGAGAAATATTATACTGATATTGCATTTAGGTACATACATACACATATATGACATTTTGTGGACGTCCAAAGAAAAACATGTATCTCTATTTTTGATGATTTTTACTTCTAGGCATTATTTGATGAACAAACCAACAGAAATGGCCTAAAATTGCTTGGAAGAAAGTCTGGTTCCATTGACATCCATTCAAATGAATGTAGGTTTTTGCCCTCTACTGTGAAGCTGTGAATATGGAGTCCTACTTCTTGACACTGTACAACAACAAATGTGTGCTTGAGTGTAGCAGTACTGCATTACTCTAATTACCTGTCCGGCTGTGTCGCAAAGTTGAAGTCTCACTGGGTGTCCATCGACCTGTACGACCGCTGCAATGGAGAGAAAGAGATAGAGAGAGAGAGAAACAGAAAGGTAAAGAGAGAGGTGAGTCATTTTTGCAGCCCACACAAACACACACATGCACTTATCCAGCTGGCATTTTATCACTGTGTCCAAACAGACTGAACCAGTAAGCCTAAATGTGCCATGATAAGGCCACAGCCTCAAAAACAACAGGCCAAGTAAAGTTCACATCACTGTTAAACACTCCACTCCAAAGACAATCAGGTGAAACCTGGCTGGAGTACAGCTGGCCTCCAGAGACAGAGTGGAAACAGCAGCAGGCCGGCTCTATTGTGTAGGAATGCCCAAATCCTTGTCATTTGATCAGCTTTTGATTCTGCCCTTTCTCCCTGAAGTGCCACCTGTGGAGTTGCATAATGACTCAGTCAAATCAGTTTTCAGTGTCAGATCTGGTTCAAAGCGCCGGGTTATGACATCAGTCTGGGCCATGGCCGCACAAATCCTGATGGAAAAATAGGCCTGTCAGAGGAAGGTAAGGTGATCCTCCTCTCACTGATCTGACAATAGGTTGGACTTCAAGAGACAAACCTGAAGTCGGATTACACCTCATAGGCAAAGTGGCTGTATGTTATACTTACTCTGTGGTTGCACAGCCATGCGATATAGCTCATAGCAATCGGTTCAGTTCAAATATTAATAATGGATAGTGTTGAAACTGCACACTTATTAAAAGACTTTAAAGTGACTGAAAGTTCAGGAAACACAAAGCTGGCGAACAGTCTGTGAGGGAAACGGATAAAATACCCCCCCTCCCAAACTCTGGATAAAAGCGTGAGTCATAGAGTCAAAGGTTTAAAAGGGACTTTATCGCTGACTCATAGCTCCACATGTTGGCATTACAGCGGAAAGTAAAGAAAGTGCCTCCAACAGACCTTTCATCTTTCTCAACAGCAGATAGCAAGTGGTTAGCTGGGTAGCGTAACACCTTCTATAAAACACCTACTGTTTAACAGGCTGGCTGCGTCTTCTGAAGGCATGCGGTCATTACAGCTCATTTATGCTGTTGAGTTTTTGGATTACAGTAGGGGCTCCAATCAAATAGTAATA
Organism: Prochilodus magdalenae; assembly: GCA_024036415.1. Lineage (NCBI taxonomy): Eukaryota > Metazoa > Chordata > Actinopteri > Characiformes > Prochilodontidae > Prochilodus > Prochilodus magdalenae. The sequence continues at coordinate 17,509 of JAMWET010005476.1, forward strand.
GTGGATCCATGATTCTGTATTTTTGGAATGTGTTGAATGAAATTTGAATAATACATAAGCATCATGGCCATGATCGTGTAGTTGTGCAATGTTCTAATGACACCAGAGCTGGGAGGCAGGAGGAGTGCTGGGGTGAAGTGCTAATTGGTGCAGATCATTCACAAATGCTGGTGTTTAAACAGTGCAGCTGCAGTGGAAGGTCCACTCTCCAGGATGCAGGCTGTCACGGTTTTGTATCGCGATACCACGATATCACGATGCTTCCTTACACCCCTGCAGTCCCACAGTGCATTGTGAAGCAAACTCTGGGCACTGGCACTCTGTTAGTTATCGACTGTAGGGCTCCCATAATATCCATTCAGCATCCATCCAACACCTAAAGACTGAACTCACCAGAGAAGTGGTCGAAAGCAGTGGGGACGTATTTGGTCGGGTAGCCGTTGGTCGTGTAGCTCACCACCAGGCTGGTCTTCCCCACCGCTCCGTCTCCGAGCAGCACGCACTTCAGCGCACGGTCGTCAGAGTCGGAGGGCAGCGGAGGGTTCGGGTGGTGAGGAGGCACCGGAGGAGCCATCAGGTGATTACGATCCATTCTCGGGGGTTAAAACTGACTTCACAAACGGACGTGGCTGATCGCTCGGACACTCCCGACGGAGGGAGTCGCGGATACACCATCCAAAAGTCTTCAGGGTCACCTGATGACTACTAGCGCAGAGCCGAAGCCGGTGGTCATAGTTGCTCCAGTGTGCAGCGCGAGATTAGGCTTCCTCTTGATTGTGGGTTATCAGGAGATCCGTGTCCTCAATGCCTCCACTGAAGATGCGTGTACCCTGATACAGAGCGCTCATGGATGAAGAACTGACTCACAGAGCTGCACGCTGACGACTGGAGTGGCGGTTTAAAGTAGTCCCCCTCCCATAGCCAAGACTTTCCCCACCTGTATTCCGACAAGCTCCTCCTCCTGCGCCGGGATTGGCTGCATCACTCTCAAAACTAGGCAGACGGCTGATTACCAGTGGATCGTTACTGGCACTGAGCGGTGTTTGTCTGCACCGCCTCTAAAAGGTCGACCGGATCTATCATCAGGAAGATCCTTAATAACAAAAGAGTCATTCTTCAAATAGAGTTAGCCCATTTAAGGGTTCTATGCAGAACCACTCAAATAACCATTCTGCATGCTTACATGGTGCTTTGCATGGTAAATTGGTTCTTCAGGTGGACGGGGAATGTGCTTTATATGGCTCTATGTAGAATCTTTTGGAAATGGTTCTATGCAGCACTTAATGGGTTCTGCTGGAAACTTGACATCCTAACATTAGCAGAACCCAATGTGGTGCTTTATTCATTCTCCAGCAATCTGAAGAACCCTTTCACCATGCCAAGAACCGTGTGAGCATACACTGCTTTACTAAAGAACCCTTGAAGTGCTCTCTTTCTAGGCATGTAAGAGTCATGTAGCTCAGACAGTCACTGTAGCTTACTGCAGACTGCTATAAGGAACATGCAGGAGTATGATAGAAAGGGCCTACATTATTAATGATCCATATATAGTATTATACAGAACGCTACTCTCTTATGCCACTGATGTTTTAAAGCTAGCTTTCATTCAGCTCTTATAAAATCACTGTTAATTATATACATGCAAAACTGTTATTTCTTCGCATCGTCACCACTGAAGAAGAAACTGGTCTCAGCTGGCAGTGTGAACCTTTAGCAACACCTATCTAGCCTCATGGTTACAGTCTGAAAACCTGATTTCATCTATATATAGGGGGTGTGGTAGGCTGCATTAAATAGACTTGTTGTGAGAATGAGCTTTTAGGCAGTTCTAATGTAGGGGTGGAGTTTGACTGAATGTTGACTGGGAATATGAACCCCTCACAGGGTTGGAAAGGAAGTGTGTGTTTTGTTGATAGCTCCACAGACAGCCTGGGGACAACCACTCTCAATCCGGAAATGACTGTAACTCTACATCACTGATGAATTCTGCGTTACTAAGCCTAGTTGGCATCATTTCTGTTTATAGTTTGAAACCTAAGACCTCTCAGGTTAGTCATCTGGCCACAAACAAAGCAGTGACACGGAAGCATTCTTCATGGTCACTGATAAACTAGCCACTTAACTTCAGAGACTCAGCTAAAGGCCTGTCTCTTAACATTTACCCCAGTCTTATATGCGCATGGATAGCATTTTTAATGCTTGAATGTTTTCTCTCTGTCTCTCTCACTGTCTCTCTTTCCCTCTACCTCCAACTAGTAACTAGGATTAGATTCCGGTATGCTCCACCTGGTGGTGAACACTCAAAACTAGGACTGCCCAGAGTTACCCCCAAGGAAGTTTGATTTAGCCTGAAAGAAGCAAAAGTATAATGTCTCGTGTCATAACAACAACAACAACAACAACAACAACAACAACAACAACAACAACAACAACAACAACAACAGCAACAACAACAATAATAATAATAATAATAATAATAATAGTAGTAATAATGGTAATAATCAGTATTCTGTAATTACTACAGTAATAACAGTGTTAATAAAATGAATAAACTAGGAACAAGTATTTTGGGAACAAAACTGGATTTGGAAATAAAAACCATGTGTTAGTAATTAACTATGCTTTATATATTGCAATTTTATTAAAATACTATAACTAGCTGATTTTAGTTTTAGGTTTAGGTTACTGGTTTTCAAATATGCAGCACTGTGATTACTCAGTTATTATGCTATTTACTAAATTATTTGAAACTTGTAACAAATTAGTTTTGTAGTAGATTCATTTTATACATATATTTTCAAAATAATTTGAGTTTTTATATTTTGAGTGAAGTTTTATAATGAGTGAAATGCGGTAGTAACATTTTCAATTCAGAATTTCCTTTTTAATTTGAATCTTTAAAAAATTTTGCAACACAAAAAACTGCAATTTAAAAAAATACAGTTTCATAATTCTTATTTCGGACATTTTTTTGTTAGTATATTGTTTTGTTATTTGGGTCACTCCCCACCACAAACATCCTACCCAACTCCCAACCATCCTACCCAACTCCCAACCATACTGTGCTCAACATGTTTTCATATTTACTTACTTCACATGTTTTCTTTGGAAATAACATGATTGGCAGTGTGGAATGCAGCATGTAGATGAAGAAATCACTTATAGAGTTAATTCGTTCATTTTTTAAATATTTATTTCCAACTTATTATTGCAAGTTTCAAGATCTGTCTTTCCTTGCTAAAAATACAAAACGGCTAATGGGAGAGATGAAGAGTTGATGAAAGTCAAATCAGAAGCATTAACACATGTAGTGTCCGTCAGAGAACCTCCAGTGTGTAGGAGTCTAACAGTGCAGGTGTTAGTATAACACTGGTGTTTTATTTGTTCAGGGATGTGGATTACAGTACAGTATCATTTCATCATTTCATCTTTCATTTTCTCATTCAAGTTCAGCTTAGCTGTACAGTTTTAGCAGACGAGAGGGAATACCCAGGATCACTGAACAAGCAGCACAGAATGGTGGGTCAACTTCTGGCCCAGCAGGATACCCACAATACCCTACGAAGATTACTGTATACCACACTAAATGTACAGTGTTCTTCAAAACAGCTGCAGTGAGACAGTGTCTGCAGGAACCTGTCCAAAAGCCTCCAGAGAAAACCAACAGTACAGCACAGAACTAACACTGCACTTCATATAGGTGAAAGCATCTTAAGTGTAGGCCATATATTTACTGTTCTGTTATGTTCCATATCCATATCCATAATAAGCAGGAATACATGTGTTTCTATTAGATGCATTACACTTAAGATGCTTTCCCATGCCATTTTCTTGCAGCGGGACAGTCAGGACTGTTAAGAGGCTATTTGCACCGTATCAACTGCACACCTTCATCATACCCAGATCCTGAAACTCTCTTGCCAGAAGTAATAAAAGAAGCATTAAGGCAAGCCACCAGGATCAGACACTTGGTCCTGGTCGAGCAATTTAGTCCAGTTTTGATCAATATGAGCAGTACTTTAATCTTTAATGTGATTTCTGCAAAGGGTGAATCGATTTGATCAATCCAAGTAGTAAATCTTTAACGTCTTAATGATAGACTCAAAGGCATGGACCATGTTAGGACACTCTGCTTTATGTGAATGGCCGGGAGGGTATTTAGGATCATCTGTGTCTCCATTAGGAGAGTTTACAATGCAGAACAATCTCTATCTCTGTAATCGATCAGATTTGGCACCGAATGGCTCACTCAGCTATTACCAGTTAAAGCATTATCACCGCAAGCCATGACCAGAAAACGGACCCTGGGTTGGTAAAAAACGGGTGATGTCTATTGACATGCACTCACCATTTAAAGCCTTACTGGTTACAGTATTATGGCGGGCGCGCTGGATGTGAATTGAACACAGTTATCGATTTTCAAGCACTGTGGATTCACTTTGGCATTACAGCATTCCTGTCTTTACATGAACGTATTGAATAAGACATGCTCTTCAAATATCACAGCTTATGACAGATGATTGATTTAAGGACAGTAGGAGTCTGCTACTTCAGGTTCTTCAGTGGACTGGAAGGGAAATTTGAGTCGATTGGATGTAAACAAAGTCATTGCGAGTGTTTTGGCTTTGAAATGCTCTGAGAAACTAGCGTAAGGAGTGATAGTGGTGAAAAGGCCACAGTCTGATGCACCGCTCCATGTGTTCAAGGCGCGATGGTTCGACCACATTGTCAATTCCCCTTTTACTTCCAGGCAGACTTTCAGGACTCCGCTGAGCCATACATGACCAAAGAGTGCTTCTAAATTCAAATCGCTCCTCCACTCAATCTGTGCATCATTCATAGATCCTTTTTCCTTTGCTCAGCTTACACCGTATCTCATTTCCCAATTACTCGTTACTGGTGCTGCTCCAAACAGTTGATTAAGACATCTGAGTGACAGCCTATTGCTCCTGCCTCATCCTCTTTGACGCCACCTCCCTCTGACACCTCACTGGCTTTTGGGTTTGGCTCCACCTGGGGTGGGGTCTGGAGGAAGGCCTCCACCCTGGGCTAGTCGAGTCAGGCTGTGGTAAAGGCAATCTGTAAAGGCCTTGTATGTCCATTTTTCAGTTTTTGAGACAATTTAAAAATGTCTGCTGACCTTTACATTCAGTGTAAAAGTCATGATGAGTGGAAATGGGCCGAATGGAAGTTATTTCTTTTCCTTCTCCTGTGAAGTCACAATATTGGAGATTTTGTTCAAAATGCAGCAAGCTACTTTGATAAAAGAACATGATAACAGGCTCATGCGTAAAACTTTACAGTGCCTCCAGTAATAATGGAAGACTTGTGCATCTTTCAGACAGTTATTGAAAACACATAACTCATAGAAGACCTTACATGCTAATACACGGTGTTGGGAAGTAGTGAACTACACATAATTAAATTAGTAGTAAACTAGTAGTATAACTACCTTTTGCAGTAACTAGCTGGTAGTTCAGCTATAGTGATTTGCATAGTGATTCTAGTAGCTTGTATAATCAACTACTAAAAATAAACAACAAACTACAAACTATTCTGAAACATGAAAGGAATTGCATTGTGTGGTCTTTCACACCAATTTCACATCAAACCACTCTGAATGACTTTGTTTCCATTTTTTCCAAATTTTGGAAAACATCTTTGGAATTCCCCTCTAAAAAAGTAAGAGAAAAAAAGAAAAAGTGAATTTTTAAAAATGAAATATAACTTCATTTCATTTGATCCTTATTATAGCTTAAATTATGCATCTTCAAAATGTCTTTTCTCATTACATCTGGTAGGGGTTGTGTGTCTCCAACACTGGACTAGTCAGCCTCCTCTCACAATAGATAAAACTAATATTCTCCAGATATCCTACTATATATCATATTTCTGTTTTGAAATATACTGACCATCTATTTCACTTTCATAGGGTTTGCACTCGATCTCGGGTTCAAAGGAATACGTGACAGAGCTTGTCGTTAAAGGGGTCTTGTTTTAAGAGAAACTCAGGGGCAAATGAAAACGTGTTCTCATTCGTACCTCATGCACATTGTCAAGTAGATTATTTTAATAAACACATTATGAGAGAAAGAAATGCCTTCTTTACTTTTAATGCCATTAATATACAGAGAATCTATATAAAGCAATTTTGGGGTTTTCTGATAGGTTCACTTTCTTTCACAATGTGAAGGACAGTGTTCAAATCCTATTGAAACTAAATTAGATTTTTTGAGCATATTGGTGATGACATCAACATGCTGTCTGATTTTAAAGACACGGTTTGGAGAAAATGTTGATTTCAAATATGTCCATACCAAGCAGGTAGATGTGGGCATTTTAAGGCAAAAGAGTCCTAAAAGGAAACATATTTCTTTGGTTTTACTATCAACATTATCGAATCTCAGAACACATGGAGGTTCACTGGGTGTCAGTAAAAAAGCCTTATTTGCATTGCAGAGATTGTGACCTCTTTACAGTACCACTGTAAAGAAATCTGATCGGACCATTCCACATTAAACCACTCTGAATGACTTTGCCTACATGTTGTTTCTAAACTTCCCACTCTAACAAAGTAAAAATGTAACTCATCCAATATAGTGGTCAGGGGCGTAGCAGCAAATTCTGGGCCCTGTACACTCTCAATGTCAGTGGGCCCCTATACATGCCAGTACATGAGGAACGTGAACAAAAAAAATGGGCCCCTCTCCCTACTCGGGCCCTGGGTAGTCAGGTCCACGTTTCCCCCCACTACCACGCCCATGATAGTGGTCATATTGCTGCAACACTGGATGAATCCGTCTCCTCATACAATAGATACATGTAATATTCTGCAAATATACTACCAAATATTCTTTTTATGGTTTGAAATATATGGACAACATAAAACAATATATTTCACCTAATAGGGCTTACAATGGATCTCGGGTTCTAAGGAATATGAGACAAAGCTTGTCGTTAAAGGGGTCTTGTTTTAAAGAGGGGTTCAAAAAGGGCAAATGAAAACAACAGAAAAAGAAAATGATACTGCAGTTTTAATAGCTCTTACATATTGTCACAGGATGAAGCTGCACGTTCATAACTGCACACATACACACACACATCATTCTCTTTGAAAGTGTTAAAAGTGAAAGATGAACTGGCACACTGGTCCTGGGCTACTCGGGTTTGGCTCATCTTTAGTGCAGACTCCGGTCGCTCGTTTCAAAAAAGTTCTGGTGCACCGCTCCATGTGTTCAAGGCGCGATGGTTCGACCACATTGTCAATTCCCCTTTTACTTCCAGGCAGACTTTCAGGACTCCGCTGAGCCATACATGACCAAAGAGTGCTTCTAAAATCAAATCGCTCCTCCACTCAATCTGTGCATCATTCATAGATCCTTTTTCCTTTGCTCAGCTTACACCGTATCTCATTTCCCAATTACTCGTTACTGGTGCTGCTCCAAACAGTTGATTAAGACATCTGAGTGACAGCCTATTGCCCCTGCCTCATCCTCTTTGACGCCATCTCACTGGCTTTTGGGTTTGGCTCCACCTGGGGTGGGGTCTGGAGGAGGGCCTCCACCCTGGGCTAGTCGAGTCAGGCTGTGGTGGAAATAAAAACAAAATAATTAGCTATTGGAATTTCCTTCATTTATATGGGTTGACTGTACAAACTAACCCAAGTACAGCTGCAGGGCTTATATAAGCCTTTTCAGGTGTGATTCACAGCTAGGCCATAGGGCGGCGCCACACTCACATGTCCTTAATGTTGTCAACGTGGGCTTGTACTGCTGCGAGGATGGTGTCCACTTTCTCCTGAATGAGTGGAATTTTACAACAGCTGTAACTATACAGTGGCAACAACCTGATCTCCTCAATCAAAACCAACCCACTAATCTAATAACGTGGTCATATGAGCCAGGCTGGATGAGAAATTTAAAGTGTTACCTGGTGACGGGTGTAGAAGAGGGGGACAGAAAAGACAGCAATCACACCTGTGAGAATAAAAAAGTAAATGTTAAGATTAACCCTCCAGACTGAGAATCTGAGGAAACAATGTCAATGATGTTCACACTGAAAAACTGATGCATTGAATTGCATTGCCTTATTAAATCATATACATTTAAGGCTGCTGTGTTTGCGGGCTGTCTATCTACTTTGAACTGGATGCTAACTAGTAGAAAGAAAGTCAGACTTACATCATTTACAGCAGAGATTTTTTTTCATATTGGTCGTCTACTGTGTTCAAACATTTTGCATTATTATTAGGCTGAGTGACTATTACAGCCAGGCTTTCAGTTCAGACCACAAATATCAAAACTTGGCCTAACAAAGGGTAAACATGTATGCATGCTCCCGTAACAGAATTTAACATGTTGTCCAATATTTTTATGTAGATATCTGCTGATATAGATACTAATATACGAGCCTTTATTAAATGTAGACAGGGGAAGCAAGATCAGAATAAAATTATGAAGAAATATAACAACATTCGTTTCTGTGGTTGCAAATGCAGCAAAATAAACAGAAAATGTAAACAACGTTTCATATGTTTAATTTTAAGCTTGAAACTGATATTAAATACCTAATATGTACGTATTACCCTACATATGTAAAGCCAAATACAGCAGTTTTAAAGTGATTTCCTTATTAAAGAGCCCTAGCACTGAGCTGCTGCCACAGTTTTCCGTTTCTAACACCTGACTGAAACCGTCTGAGGCTATGGCTCCCTTTCACAGACACTGAGGTCAGTCAAACAGAAATGGGGGCCCCTGGGATTAGGCACAACCATCTGAAAAGTAGACATCGTGTTATAAAGTCAATAATCTCACTATATATGAGATCATTTTGCTTGTTTTAGGAAATATGATTCCATTTTAATTAAGTTGGTATCTAATATGTTAGGCCTGCTCTTCAGCTCCTGAATAGCTAGCTTGACTGTATCTACCTAAATACCACCAAGCAAAAGCTCTATGTTGGGACAATTTTTGGTTGGCCATTTCAACACTCCAGATCTAACGTAACAATTAAATAATACTACAATTCTTCCATAGTAAATATAATAGTGCATTAGTTCCCAGAAATCAAGGAAGCTATGAGACACTTCATACAAAAATAAATACATAATTAAAATAAATAAATGTGTACATCATTTTAACATGGCTAAATGACATTGCATTACAATATGTTTATTGTAAATTCAAAGGAACAGCTGTATGATTATGAGACGCGTGTGGGAAGATGAATTTCATTTGTGTTCATACCAATGATGAGCAGAGTAAGGCCATTGCAAAGGGCTCCCAGATACGTCACCAGATAGACCAGCAGTAGAAACTGTAAACACAAGAGGAAGTTGTTCAACTAATACACATAAAACACAGACCACTCTCAGGGTTACAGTAAACGGACACTCTTCACCTTTCCACGTGACCTTTGCTACCAAAGTGAGGTGATGTTATCTAACACTTGATGAGCTTGTCATTACGGTCTTTCCTAATATCAGTCTGTGTGTTTATTCCAGTGCCACCATGTCTGAAACTAGAGACCCCTGCACTGAGAGAATGAGATCTCTCTTAACCCCTCTACTTCTGAGGAGCACAAGTGTGGCCCATCTCACATACCACACAGGTCAAAATGTAAGACCATGGGCTTCAGCTCCTCCTAAATAGGCATCTGCATCCCACTGGAAGCAGCACAGAGAGATCTGAGCTTTACAAACTGTACAGTGATGAGACGAATGGCATAGTCCATCAAAAAGGTGCCCCAAATTTGGAAGGGATCACCTATTCAACCTTGCTAACCATCTTCTGATATTTCTCATTGAAATTAGGAGATACATTTTGTAACTCTGTTATAAAATATGTAATAACTAAAGCATTACAAAGTTATTACCACATACATCATTCTCTTGTTACGGTACACCAAAGACAAGATGGTGATGTAGACGTATATGCACATTCTGCTCTTTCAGCATATCAGGGTCAGGCTATATGTCTAGACTTACATGGAACAGCCAAGGCTAGAAATATAACTAGAGAAACTCCATCCATAGTCTGCTATGTTTACATAGCATTGAGTGCAAGCTGCGGGTCAGAATGCTATGTTCCCAGGGCTAATGGAAGGAGGCAGGACAGAAGAAAAGCAGGAAGAGAGAGGGCTATAGACATGAGAAAGGAAATCAGGAAGAGCATGTTGTTTCCAATTTGCAACATTAATAAGCTTCTCTTGTAAGACATCATTACACCAATTACGTTGGCAGCTGGAAGTTTTGAAGCCGGGGGGCAGCTGAAATGCATATCTGAAATAATGAGAGTGCCTGAGCAACAGGGCGTTAAAGATGAAAGGGGAAAAAAAGGGACCCTGCTCTTGTAAATGTCAATAGGCTAAGCAAAAGTAACAGACAGAAGCAGGAGGAGAATCTAATGAGTGCACAGGATAGAGAGAGAGAAGAGAGGACTGTAACAAGATTCATAATGGAGGCGGCCTTTTAGAGAAAGTGTGTCATCAAAACAAAGAGGAAACAAAATTGGTGTCATTGGAGTAATTCTAATGGAATAATTAGCAACGCTAGCAGCGTTCATGCACCTGTTCCTGTAAGTTAGAAGAAAAAGCAAGGTGGTTCCAAATCTACAACACCGTGTACAATCTGTCGACACTCCAAGGTGTCAAAAGGGCTCTACTTAGCAATACCAAAGAAGAACCTTTCATTTGAGTTCGCTACAACGGGACCTCACAGTCCTTGATTGGCTCAGTTACAGTAGTTGCACTAGTGTTAGTTAGGGGGGAGCATTGTCATCTGCAGAACCGGAGATCTCCAAGAGAAGGATTTGGTTGTCTCTAAGGCAAGTGCAGTGTGAGAGAAAATAACTGAAGATGATAGATGGGCTATAGACGAGCTCTGGCAGGTTTTCATCGATGAGACTCACCTTGAGGGAGTCAAACAAGTTACCCACAAAGATCAGGCGCTTCAGTGTATCCACAGCAGAGCAGATCAGGAAAATTGCTCTCTGCATGTAGTGGTCCGCTTGTTCTCCAACCAAGCCAATGTCCATGTCCAGGTATGACCTGTAGGACAATAATGCAGAGACTCAACTAATGTGCCTACAGATACGTTCAGTACTTCTCCAAAGGTTTATAGCATAGCAAAAGAAGATAGACATGCTCACTTGAAGGGGTGTATGCCGTCTCTGAGCTGCAGGGCATTTAGGACTTTGCAGTATATCCGTATGGAAATGGTGAAGCACATGATGGCCAGTGAAAGAGTGGAGACCACAGTTATGATGCTGAGCTGAAAGAGAGACAGAAGGCCCACCACCAGACCGGTGAACACCATGCCTGTCCGCTCTGTGTCCTTCCAGTAGATCAGGTCCATTACTGCAGAGATAAGAAGTAGAGATCCAGATACAATCATTTGAAGGCCTTCAACTAACACCCACTTTGAACAGCTCAGCCTAAAATAGTTATGCTGCTAAAAAAATTAACAGTCACATTTTAGAACAACTGCGCTGCTGGAATCACGCTAATTGATCGAATCCCAACTTTCATCCCTTCTTAGCCGCCTAATCAGTTTTGGTCAAACTCTCGCATTAAGCATGGCTGAAAAAGCCAGCAGTAGAGCAGGCATTACAGGACCACAGCTGCCTGAGAGGCAAGCTAAGGGCAGGCCTTGGTCAAGTCTGGACTAAATATAGGCTGTGTAGGAAGGGAGGGAAATGGAGAATTTAACCATAGCCACTTAAAGCACCTGCTGACAGTCCTCAAACACATCGTGCCAGGACGCTTTCTAAATGTCACTTCTTTTAGGGAGTAGGTGCCATAGTACTAACAGTACTCGCTGCCTGGGATGAATGAAAAAAGCAGATTGGCTTCCATACCATGATATTTGCTTCCATCCATGGATTTCACCAAACTGAAATCCATGCAAAGCTCACAAATGCCTACATGAAAGGTTAGACTGAAGCTTTACAGATGACTTAAAGCTATAGTCTGAGACAGAAAAAAGTAGTCACCCTGCGTGTGTAAGGTGTTTTTAACTGGGCTCCTGCAGATGGCGCTGCATGTGGATAATCAGGCTATAAATACCTGCACGGTGTGTAACAGGATTCATAGTTTGAGAAGAGCTGACACAGTCCATGTGTCTCGTTCAATGTGTGGAAAATGGGTCACATAGCAGATGTTAATGATTGGCCAAAAGCTGTGATTGCATTTGGGAGTGCCAAAAGTCATAGTGTGAAGGAAGTAGGTGTGAAGGACTTGCAGGTGAATGGAATGTATGGTCATATGGGTCTAACAGCAGTGGCAAAAATCCCATTCTAAATCTCTTTGGAATTGTGACAGGGAAGGCATCCACCAAATCTGGCCCAACAGTGCAATATATATATATATATATACATATATATTATATATATATATATATATATTATATATACATACACACGCTCTGCATAAAACTGCATTTTATATACTATATTGCTGTAATTATTATAAGTAAGTAATAATTAGGCAGCTTTGGAAACAACAGTGACGAATTTGCCATACTCCATAAAAAGCGTGCTCAAATTCCAACACAGAGATACACTGCACATGAATATCTTGAATGGCCAAACAACTTTGGCATTCCTCCCTTGTCTAGAATGATTTATTGAGGGGATGGCAATAGATGACATGCAGCTAATCAATTCAAATTTACCTCAGTGTTAATTCCATTCATGTGTGGCTTCCAAACATGAGTGACAAGGCGCAGCAGCAGGTGGGCTATTTATACTCGTGAGCTACTGTAAGACACTGACTTGGCACACACCTGGCTGTTGTCCGAAACAGGTGGCCGTGCAAGCTTACCTCATGTAGCTAACTTTAGTTTGCATCCACTGAGACATCCCGGCTTTGGAATATACATCTGCACATTAAATCCCAATCAGGAACAGCTGAAAAAACCGTCTGAGCTGTCCCAGGATTAGCTTTGAGTCTACTAATGTGGTGCATGGGGCATGTGTACAGTGGACATTTTAGCATGCAGGCTGTAATTGTTCAAAGTCCTTTAAAAAGCTATGTGTTATAAAATAAACATAAAACATTTGCATTAACAAAAACACACACAAACAAAAGACTGCTGCTGTAACACTGTTAGATGGTTTGATATTTGAGCTTGAGCTGTGTCTGTCATCAGTTAGAAGCTACTGTGTATCAACAGCTGGGAAGCGAGATTGCCGATATGGTCACAATAGCTTACACTGCAATTCATCTTCAAATGACGACTGTGGCGGGTCTAATCTTCAATTTTCAGCCGGTCTGTTAATTCTACAATAATCTGTCATGCTTAAAAAGCATTAGCTGGTACTATACAGAGGTTACTATATGAAGAACAAACAACACTCATATGACATCATGCTCCTTTATCTGAGCTGAACTGTTATAGTAATGATGCTTATACTGGATTCTTCTTACAACTTCAGAGAGCGTTTCTGCATCTTGATCTAGAAATCATTGCAACAGCATAAGCCAGTGTTGGGACTGCATGAACAGAGGCAACAACACACCTAAAATGTACAACATGGATCTTCACAATGCTTTTAGCCAGTAAACCATAGAACCAGTGGGTCAACTGTCACTGTAGATAATGATAAAGATGATGAAACAGAAGATGCTCATGATGATGGCATAAACCACAGAACATAGTTTCCCTGATATCAACTGTTTATTCTAAACCCTTCCATGTTAAAGTGAAAGTGGGCTGGCCTTCTCTGGCTAAGCAGATTCAACTGCAGTTAAAGTTAATGTCCCTATTTCTGAACAGCAGACATGAATGCTAAGAAACTGAGGTAATGCCTTCTGCTCAAGTTCCATATCCCATTACACTCTGGCATATGTAAACTCCTGTCTTGCCCTGCTCTCGTCGGGTTTTCTTTATGTTTTTGGTCATGTGCTCCTCCTACTCGCCCCTTTGTCTTGTCTCTCTCCTGTGTCTGCTCTGTTGTCCCTCCCAGTAACTGGTCCCAGGTGTTTCTCTCTGTAGTTATACCCCTTGTGTTAGTCATTGCTCACTGTGGTTTGTTGTGTTTTTCAGATTACAGGTTTTCTGTATCTATGCCCTGTACTCTGTACTCTGTACTGATGGTTTGGTTTCTCCAGTTGGTTCAGTTTTTCTAGATTTTCTAATTAGCTTTTGTTTCCAGTTTTTGCCACTTTCACCATGGACACTAAAGACCCCCAAAGCTTCCACTTGTATTCTGCTTCCAGTTTCCTTCACCTCCATCATCACTGCAGTAAAACACAGTTTATGTTCCACCATGAAATTCTAAAGGTTTAAAGTTTGATGTCTTGTCGTAAATGTGTAGGGTTCTGCCTGTAACCAACGCCTCAATTGAATTCCAAGTGACATCATCTTGTAGCACAGTCCTTATTGCCCTTTTACCAGCAACACTTTCACACAACGCACCGACAGCTAAAACGTAACACTGAAACATCCTGCTCCGGTCTAGCTTGCGAAGGTAAGTCAGGCGTAACACCTTGTTCTAGCTAACTTTCAGATACTCCAGCTTAAACTAATACAACCACAGTGGTAGAAAGGGCGGAACTTGTAGCAGGATGCTCCGGTTGTTGACAAATCAGAGCAGTTGAACTGACCAATCAGAGCACACTGTGCATATCAGGAGGCGGGACAAAGAAGCTCTAACAGCGTGAATACAGATGTACAATACAAGAAAAACATTGTAGTATGCAAATCTGTTCTAGAAGACCCTAGTAAATAAAACTAAGCCTAATAGGTTTTCCTTAAGTTTGTTCTATGAAGAGGATCACTTATTTCAGGTTTCATTTTTCAGTCATTAGTAAACGACTGTTCAGACAACAGTAGCTGGTCTTTTAAGTAAAAAAGCTACAATGTTTTCCTATACTGTATAAGACTTGTTTAAATAAAGAACTAGGAGAATGGTGACCAATAGAGATCATAAGCTTACTGAAGATTACTTTGGAGATATTCTAAAAGGAACCAATTCAACGGAAAAGAACATTATGCTGGGATGAGTGGAAGGGGAAAAAGGAAGAAGATGGCCACGTCTTCCTTTTTTTCATCTGACTGATGGATACAATCCGAGGAATCATGAGCCAGCCATTCAGAAGCCTGAAGACTAGGTACTTAAAACTAATAATACAGTACAAAGCTGCACACCAAACCAGCTCTAATAGTTTGACAGAAGGAGCAATTCAGAGATGATATCTTAATGAAATGACAGAAAATACCACAAGCTTTTACAGAGCTTAGCACGTCTGACTGCACCCACCAAGCCCACACACACGTTAAAAAGGAAAGTGTTTTGAAATCATTTGTTATTATGATAGATACTTTGAATGTAAATGACCAATCCAACAGTGCAGCTATTCACTTGACAGCTCCAGCACCACAACCAGAACCAAGCCCCAAACTCCCTCCACCAAGTTAACAAATCAATACACCTTCCTCAAGTCAGCATCACATGTCAACAAGACCGGCCTAATCAATGAAGAACAAGAGAATGAGACTAACCGTCCTGAATCCCTGCACTCCTATTAGGCAGCGACCATCCAAAGCCCAGCAAGTCCTGTAACAGCAGAAGCTAGGCTGCTCGATGGCTCGAGAGTCCAGGGTGTCAGTGAGAGTTACAAATACCCCCTCATCTCAAATTTCCCTAAGCAGTGACAGCGCCATGGCGGGGGCTCAGTCCTTCTTTCATGTATTTTCATGCTCCTCACCTTTACTGGCCATCCTGCTAGCTGCTGGAGGGTGAGCGCCCTTCTGCCTGTCTCTGTCCCCCGGCTCAGGCCAGGACCCTGCAGCTGTTTTTGGCCTGAGCTGTCAACAACCCCCAGACCCACTGGCCAAAAATAACACTGATCAATCATACCCGCCCCCAACAAAGAAGACAGAGACACTCAAGGGTAGACAGTAGAGGGGGATATAGAGGCACAGGCTTTCAGCTGCAGTCAACTACACTCAACTATGCTCGCACTTCCAAAACTGTACTCCGCTATACTTACCCTCTGCTACACTCTAGCTGCATTTAGCTACCATGAGATATACTCATCCACGCTTAACTACTCTTAGATACACTCAGTTACACTCAGCAACACTGAACTACACTCAACCAGCGCAACTGCATTTAACCAATTGCTAACCTATGCCCAATCCAATTACGTAGTTACAAGATCTGTCAGTGTGATCCTTTAAATGAGCTTTACAGTCTTGTGTGGTGACTGTAATAGTGTTGTAATAAACTACAACATACAGTACCATTAGTATTGAAAGGTAAAACAATGAGAAGTTATTAAGGGTTAAATGCAGAAGAAATATTTAAAATTCTGCATGTGAAATGTGTGTTTTGTACTTTGGAGAACGTTGTCAAGCACTGTGCACTCTGAGCTACTGAAACCAAATACAGGCTTGGCCAATAAAGCTTGATTGTAATTGTAAATCTGATTCGTTTGTAGGCCACTTTACTGATCAGAGGCCTTTATATACTATATCTAGTGTTGACCTGAGGAGGATGGGCTCCCTTTTTGAGTCTTGGTTCCTCTTGAGGTTTCTTCCTTTTCACCTGAGGGAGTTTTTCCTTGCTACTTTCGCCCTTGGCTTGGTCACTGGGGGTGCAGACACCAGACTCTTCGTAAAGCTGCTTTGTGACAACATCAAAGCCCTATAGAAATAAATCTTGACTTGACTATATGCTACACATACGTTACTATATATAAAGACCAACAAGGTCTTTATAACACATAGTAAACCAAAGTCATCAGAGAGTTTTTAGATCCCAGACCTTTTCAGTTGCATATATCATATGAGAGATTAGCAACATGATTATCTATAAATTGTGCAGTTCCAAAAAAGAATAAAAGCCTTCAGCCCAGCAGGACATGCAGAATTCTTCAGTCTCTGGCTTTCTAGATATACAAGGCACCACGTTAATCTGGCGAGTTTACATGTATATAATTAACTCATCTGTGTAAGACAGCAGACATGCTAGCAAGAAGCCCCACTTAGCACAGTCAGACCCCTACACTGGGAATCCCTGGGGACTGTAACTATGGAAACTCCATGTTAAACCATGAGCAATGCCAGCTGGAGGAAGGCCTCTGTCCACATTGTCGGGTTAGCATGTTGAGGCTACGATGTTGGTGCTCTGTTGAGTCTGTCCCCTGAGGTAATGTAGACCAGGCACAATCCACCAGGAGCAATCACTCAGCCTGAAACACATTACACACTCATACAGGACAAAGACTGGCTCATTGGCTAACCTGCTATGTGGATGCGTATCGTCGGTCCCTCTGATAGGTCGAGCGCAGAAATCCATCGTTCTCTGGTCAGCTCTTCCTGAGTGTTTTGACCAATCAGAGGAGGCGTTGATGCATCCTCAGTCTGCGATGTGGCCATGGTTTCCGTGGTGACTGGGGGCTCTGACCCATGAAGCTGTTGAGCTGTGCAATTAACACAAGCTACCGTTACCTTCAGTGCACTGTCTAAAATGCAGCATACAGCTAGGAGCTATGCCTGATCTTATTTAAGGACAGATTTTAGAGTTCAGTTTTTAAAGCTCGACTGAACACCTCTCAGTGAGTGATCTTAGATCTGCAGATACCAGCCCTCTCCTAATACCCTTAATACAGAAACATGGAGAAGTTGCTTCCTGCTATTCGGCTAAACTGTGGAACCCAATTAGACCTTTGACTAGACCATCAAGCTCAGTTGACACTTTTAATAAACATCTGGACTCCTAATTTAACTTTTAATTAAATTTGTCATTTGATCTGTCATGACGTCACATAGTTTTAAATGAATTTAATAAATGTGTTTCTGTTGCCATCCAGTAAAGTTATTAGAATCAAACTCAGCTGTCCTTTCTTTTATTAGCTAGACAGCTGCACCATGTTTCTCCATTTTTTTTGGATGTACTGTTTTTTTTATAATTTTATAACAGCCCTTTGCATTACACAAAAATAATTTGATTATGAATAGGCAAATACAAATGCTTCAAAATTACTTTGTTTTAAGATAAAATTTTAACTTAGATTTTGTTGACCTACCATGCAGTACTTAAAAAAAGAAACTATAAGAAAAACAGCTAAGCAGAAATCTGTTCCCACATTTTGAGTTGACTCCAGTGATACAAAATTTTACATCAGTGGCTTTCACTGTCAAACCACAGTAGTTTTGGGGGGTTGCCTATTTGTTAGAATGACTGATCTAGTAACACCACTAGATTACTAGATGCTATTTCTTGTATAATCTTCAATTACTGATATACATCCAGTACGTACACATTGAAGAGTCTTTTGACCAGACTGTTTCCCAACATCCTTAGCATTTTTGTTGATTTCTGTTAATGAACTGTTAATGAATGTGTACATTTATAAATATAATCCTCTTTTCAACATTTTGTTTTTTTAGTCATAGGCTACTGCATTTTACTGTTATTCTCACCATGATGGTGTCTTGTGCTCAGGTTTACCAGTTTGGCCTGGAGCTACGAATGCCAAATGGCAAATTTGCAAAAAGCTATTGCCGAAACTGCTGTTACTCTATAAAGGAGTAAATTTAAAACATTAGAACAACAGAATATTTGATTCAGGTTTTGAAGAGAGGACTGCCTGTTCAGTACACACCAGGTAAAACAACTGGGCTGTTTGAGCTAACTGCACCTGCTGCAGAAGTGTGACTCACTGAAAATTATAATTGGGTGTTTGTGGGGACGAGGCTATTTAAATCTGAACCTGTTAAGTACACCTAATTTCTTTGAGAGAATAAATTTAATAAAGTTCTTGCCTAACTTTATGCTCACAGTGCTATAAAGGTGCTGTTGCTTGGCAGTGTTTGGTCCTAATCTAAAGAGACTTGTCTATCTCAGGCTGACTGAGTTAGAGAGTAAGAGAGTGAGTCAGATCATGATGTCATTGTGTTAGCAATACATGGTCATGAGTGTGAATCATTGTCATGGCACAGCTGTAAAACATCAAGCAGTGGTCACACTACATACTTACACACGCATACAGCACTTCTGACTTATACAGCTGCACATTCAGAATCAGTTTACAGTCACCTGCTCATTACCTGCGCTAACAACCCCAGACTGGACTCCCTCAGGGGTTCCCAATCTTTTTTGGAATGGTGATGCAGTGTGGTATGTTGATAGGTACACTTACTCACTGTGTTTAATCTCCAATTGTTGGACTTCAAAGCTTCATTTGACATAACCTCTAAGCACACAGTATGGAGCAGTAATAGCTTATTTTCAGTTCTCATGCACATTAAGCCTAGCACTTGGTACTAGTGGTTATATTGTGGTTTCTGCTATATTTTTTTGCCGGTGGCTTGACTTGTAGATGGCTTAGCCTGAGGATCTTTCCTTTTGGCATTTTGCCATAACTAGTTAGCATTGTGAGGTGTTTTTTATTGAGTTTGATATAAATATATTTGAATATGTTTTGGTGATTAGGTTTTATGGATATTGATGTTTTATTTTGGCACATAATCAATTGTGGTTCCACATACAAGCTCTTCAGGCTTAAGGAATTAGTCCATCACCACTGATGAGTCGCCATGTCACATGTCAGCGCTTTGGGTCATGTACATGTTAGTGCTTGAAGTCACATGTATGTGTCAGTGCTTTGAAAACTTACTGTGTAAACTCTCTCTAATGACGTGTGTCTGGCTGCCTGAGGTTTCCTCCACTTCTCCGGGTGTCCCTGTGTCTTTATCAGAAGTTTCCTCTGTGTCTTTTACAAGGGGCTCTAGAGTCCTATCGAAATTCTCCGTTGGTTCAGGAAGCCCGCTGATCTGATCTGCCTCCAGCTCCACTTCCCCACTCAAGAAAGCGTGGGGGTCCCACTCCACAGTGGGGGAATCTGGAGGTAAGATGGTTTCCACAGTGTCCATTCGGTGCAGCGAGCTCCGTCTTCCCCTGCCCCCTGCTCTGCGCCGACCTGAGTCTCTGCGGGATGACCCCTCACCCTCAGAAAAGGCAATGTACGAGAATGTGAGCTCAAAGGAGTTCTGACGAGGTGTGCCCCATACAGAGGGACTGCTAAGGCCACCATCATCATCCTCAGGGCCTTCTTCGTCCTCAGACCACTCACGTGCTGTTATCAGCTCTGGAAAGTCTGACTCCTCATTACCACCTTAGAATAAAGAATGGAGTTAGCTGACAGTCATATCATTACTGTTATGAGTCCTTTACTGCTGCCTTCAAGTCATGTCAGAAATATTGTATTTACAAGATGAGTGTGCATGAATACCATCAAAATACCATATATACTAGAGGGAATCTCAGATTTTCCAATAAGGCCCAGGCTTATCGGAGTCGGAGAGGGTGTCAACAAAGAAGCAATTACCGCTGCTGACTCTTGAAGTGTAAAATGACTGTATTTCAGTTGTTCAGCATCCACACACTCCAGACTAAACTCACTCACGCAAAAAATATAAGTCTAAACACATTATGTGATACATTCAACTGGATAAAAACATTACTCGTCTCATAAAAAAAATTCTGCCTATCATTCTGTTTCAGTAAAGCAACAGAAAAGAACTAAAATAAAAATAAAAAAAATGTCCACTGCATCTTTCTTGTTTCTGACCAAATCCACTTGATCACAGACCACATCATACTTACCACCTTCAAAGAAGATACATAGATAAGTAAATAAATAGATAGATAGATGGCTAAAATCCCAGTCTACAGGAAATTCTCCTCAGAACTGTGCCAGGGAAGGCATCCAACAAATCTGACCCAACTGTGCAGTTCTTTGATGCTGAGTTGGTGAGCATTAATGTGCCCTACATCCAGAAACGTGTGCAGTCCATGCCAAACTGCAGCTGTTATTTGTGCTCGTGGAGGTATTACATGCTATTAGGTATGTTTCAGTTACAGGTGACTGATTTTTTGTCCGGTGAGCTTAACAGAGGAGCATATGCACATTTAAAAGCAGCTCTCTAGCTTAAACATGGACTTTCAAAACTAATGCAAATAATGTTTCTTTTTTACTTTGGATGTTCACTGCTGTGAAGATTTGTCTTTACAAAGCCTGTCTTAATAAAGTTCTATTCTGTATTAGCTGCATTACTTTAATAGTAATTAATAATAGTAAGTAATTAGTGGTTGGTGTAGCTCAGCAGATAACACCACTACCCACCAAGTAGCCACCACCCCACGTGGGAGACTGGGGTTCGAATCCCAGTATGGGTGACTATGCAGTGCTACACCAAAAAGAGTCCTTGGGCCTTGGGTAACACTACACTGGCCTACCTGTAATGTGGTAAACCCTGTAAGTCGCTCTGGATAAGAGCGTCAGCTAAATGCCAGAAATGTAAATGTAAATGTAATTTACTAGTAACAGTGAATAAGAGTAATATAGCAGGTTTACACCATAACTTCACCTGGACCATCATAATGTAGCTCCAGTCTGAAGATCATCATGATGTAGCTCTAGTCTGTCCTACATTACGGTAATAACTGATATTAAAGTACAGCAAACTTCCCTTGATTACTGATACAATCAGATACAAAGGAGGAGCAACAGTCCAATAAGCTGAACATGAAAGGTTCTGAACATGGCAAATAGGACCTGTCAGGCAGTTTACAAATGATCCCACACACTGCTTTGATATTTGCTCATAGCTTAGATGATGCCGAGCCTTCAGTTCAAAGCAGACGCATTCATGCTGTATCTAAATCAAAGTAGAGAGACAGGCCACAGTCACAGCACCAACAAGAAGAAAAGATTTCTAATGGTAGTGCAATAAAAGGAAGCTCAAACACTGAGTTTAAATGCAAGAGTCCTTCTGACATTGACAAAGGTGATTATATCAGGGGGCACAGCAGTATATATCAATAATTCTTATTTATTTTTTAAACTATTAGATAATAGAACATAAAGCAGTGCTTACCATCTGTACAAGGAGGAGTGGAGTCAGGTGTTGAGGAGACAGAGCCAAACTCCTCTAAAACAAAAGAGCAAAAATCTCTTTAGATACAGCAGCACACAAACCAATCACACTACCTCTGATCTGGCTGATGCATTGAGCCAGTTCATATCCATTTGAATATGAAATTGGACAAATGCCTGAGAGCTGTAAAAGAGCCACTGCTCTCGCAAGATTGAAGTAGGTTTAGAGCTGTCTCTCAAAAACAATAGAACTGATAGAGACGGCCTTAGGAGGCCAAACCCACCAAGTCTTTACAATCCTGCCATCAGTCCACATTATTCATTCAATCTACGTAACAACAATGCAGTGCAGAGTGTGAAATGTTTGATGGCAGAGGAACTTAATCAGAGTCAGATTTCTTTACAGATAAGAACCAGATATCACAGTGTCTACAACACATTTATAGCCAATTATGTACCATCCAAAACTGACAGAGAACCCACATGTGGTTTATATATGCAAGGCCGATGATGGTAAAGTAGTGGTAAGGTATACGTTTTCTTTGGGGACTCAACTTCTCAATTTCCTGTATATACCTCATTACTAACTTGGATTGATTTTCGCAGGGTCCCTAAGAAGGACAGTTGAACACGGGATGCCGGTTAGGGGAACTACGGTTGAGGAATACCTGAATTCCCATGTCCTGCAATGTTATAATCAAACAGGCATCTTCAACAGAGGTGCAACAATTGATGGGTAAACTGTCCTGCAGACGCCCTATGCAGTTTGAAGTTCCCCAACTGAACATTCTCACCATATGGTTTGGAATCATCCCTAAAATGTATGAATAGCCCTGTGCGGGCTAGTGTGTTTTGCACTGTGTTTGCACTGATTCATTACTCTTCCATGTAGTGATGCTTTGTGTGTTAGTTTGGAGAGGCGTTATACGCTTTGGACATATGGTTCCTATCACCACCACTCTGAACGACTATAACCCTATACATTTCTGACACATTTCAGATCAAAGCACTCTGAATCATTTTGTTTCCTTCTAAATGATATAATTATGGAGAAACGTTGTCCGTTATTGTAGTACGTGATCAGCTTTCATGGACATACATTTCCCTATTCTCATAAAAAGACCAGGAAACCAATTGGCTCTAAAACAATAATGGAAGCCAGTGAGCAGGTGCTTATGGAAACATGTTGAAATTCGTGCAGATGGTAATTGACTGTACACTACAGAAACAGCAGAGTATTCCTTTAAGGACGCATTTACGCAAACAGACGCTGCTTTGGTAGATCTAAGGTCACATGGTAACAGGAGAAACTGTACTCCAGGTTCTACAGGGAAAAGCAAATAGCCAAGCCTAGCAGATAACAGCTCGCTTTGAATATTCCATTATCGTTCTCCCACTGCTAGCATGCGTTATGCTATTGAGTTAGAGCAGCCATGCCTGCCGTGCGTTACTAAAGACTAGCTTATTTTTACTTTAGAAATGAATTAAAGCATAAAACAGCAGCACTTAAACTGTACACATTTTGCTATGATAGTTTTAATGCCGGATATAGTTCACACTGACTGATGGTAGTGGTAGCAACTAACAGCTGGTAGTCTTGTCGTCTGTCGTTGCTTAGAATATATAATTTACCTGTCTATTTCCTTTATAGTGATGAAACTGACTCAGAACAAATAGGAGCTGATACAGATAAGGCTACTGCCTGCACATAAACATATTGGTGAAGATGCACAGCAGTATGAGACTAGGTAAACCATATTCAAGCACAGACAAAATGCTTTAGTCTGTGTGAAACATTAAAGCACCCGTACCATGCAAAACTGGAATTTAGTTTTCTTAAGATGTAGTATGTAAACACTGTAAAAATCTAAAGAAATCATTTGTACTGTGACTATATGGATCCTAAGTTGCAAAATCAGAGTTGTTTTAAACCTGTCATATCTGTGATGTCACAAACACTACACAATTACATCAACTTATTGGGCCTACGGCAGTTTAGGTCCGCCCATTCACGTGAAAGTAGCTTTACCTTCCGGACTGCTTTGTGAATGAGGCACAGCCTCTAAGAACAGATGCTTTACTAATATCGCTTCACACATCTTAAAGGCACAGTAACAGTTAAGGAATGAAGAAACGTGTTTGGAAAGAATCGTGTAAATGTGAATTATGACTGTGAGGAAAAAAGGGAAAGGACAAAACCTCTGGGAAGAGGGGGTGGCATTAAAATAGATAAATCTAGGATATAGATCTTTCAAAAACACATATAGCAGCTTAAATATAAGACAATTTATATATTTAATATTTTCTTAATATGGGCCTGTTTATAAGTACAGCTCATTATAACTGCATTATATCAGCTACTGTAGGCAATGCTGGACCAACACACCATGGAGCACATGTACACCACCCAACCTGTCGTTAATGCTTCTTCTCACTCTATTGCTTCAGTTGACTACATACAAATTCATTCTAGCAATCACATGTATACAGGTGGCGGTCAGACCAGACCATTAGCGTTGCAGCTAAAGGCGGAATGCAGGAAAATCTAACAAACAGGTGAATTTCAGGAAGCTATTGTTAGAGAGCAGAGAGGATGATACAGTATACAGACTGCACAGTAGTGAGGGATGGAGAGAGACAGACAGATAGAGAGGGAGAGAAAGGAGGGGGGATGCTGGCTGAGGAAACAAAAGATGCTACTCACTACAATGAGAGAATCCTAGAACCTGACCCATGCTCCATCAAGGCACTGCTGAGCCTGTCCAGTTTGTCCAGTCTGGACACCCCCCTCCTCTCTCTCCTTCTGGCGGCTACACTCCTCCACTGGATCGCTCCCTTCTCCTCTTCCTAGCACGCTCACATTCTCTTGTCCTTCTCTTCCCCCCCTTCTACACCTCCTTTAGTGCACCGCTGCCTCTCTTTCTTTCTCTCTCTCTTTCCCTAACTGGCTATGCACACCCTCCCTTTCTTTCCCCAGCCAGCCCCTCCCAGCCTGCACACCCACCCCCCCTCCCTTGGTCTCTCTCTCGCTCGCTTGCTCTCTCACTCTCTCTCTCGCACTTTCTCCCTCCCTCCACAGAGAGACTGCAGGGCTCTAGAAGAGCAGGCAAACGCAGGGGAGGCCTGAGTCATGATGCTGAAGGGAATGAGCTGTAAAAGCCTCCTTCTCTGTGGATGTCTGATGCTTTGTTCTCTCCTTCTGGCCCTGCATTAGTGCGAATCAGCATCCTCCTTATATGTTAAAGCTTGCGTGTAGAGAAGCAGCCCAATACTGGGATGTCGTCCTCCTGCATGCATGCACACTTGCTGTGCAGGGCTGCTCAAAGGCTGATGGAGCTTTTATGTCATGTCAGCGGCCTGCAGAGCCAGAGCTCTGCATAGAACAAATTGAGAGTGATCACGTGACCTGTCAGCCAAACTACAGTGGTCACTGCCATTTCTGGAATTTCTCTCTCATAATTCATAAACATGTACAGTTCTGTTTGGATCGTTTCTCATCTGTATTATTCAGCTTATAAAAATGTGTGATGAACAGTATGTGTGTATTTTACACATGATGTATGCTGCTTTAAAACATATACTGCAGGATAAAAAATAAATGGACAAAATGACTATAAATGACAAGAGGGTGGGTAAACAGAATAGATACAGCCTATAATATACACTCCTTAGTGAAAAGAAGTTAGCAGCACCTTTGCTTGGAAACATAAACTTATAGATGACATATTTTTTTGCGAATTTTAAAGATGTGTTATTATTTATTTTGCTGAATTTATTATAATGGAAGAAATTAAAACAGGACATTTATGAAATGTTTGGGGTTTTATTTAAGGTAATACTTGATTTTGGCTAAAGTCATAGGCTTCAAATGTTACATTTGAAATTTGGAATGATCTTCACAAGTGGTTATGTGGGTATCTCTACAAAAAAAGAATATTTCAGATTTTCAAAATGCCAATTTACTGATATCTTATCAAAATATTTCTAATATAGTTGATCTAGTTATCATTACGGGTAAATATCATACACTTGTCTGTAAATATAAGGGTGTCACTCCCTCTTTTGGCACTTTTATAGTTGATTTTGCTGGATATTTTAGCTGGTTAAAATGTCTCAGGGTTATCAGCAACAACATTGACAAATTAATAGTATATGTCCAAAATTCTGGATATCTGAATTTTAACAGCTCTATCATTTAGAGTCAGCCCAGAGTCTGCTGTGCCTTTTTCCCCTAAATCCCCTTTATGTCTTGTCTGTATCTGATCTGGAATGTTATTGGGAATTACTGTTCTTTGATTGTGTATAAACCTTTGGTTTGTATTGTAAATGGTATAAGAACAAACAAACAAATAAATAAACAAATAAAATAAAATAAAGATAGACTCTGAATGTTTCTTTTTATTCTGGATTTTTGTTCACACAAGACCATCTTGTATGCAAATAATATTTAAGGTCTAATTTCAGAATTGATTTCCATAAACAGTGTACAATCTAAAGGCTATTTCAAAACTGTAATCTTTCTTTTCCTAAAGTAGGAACATGTTTTCAGAAAAAGATTGGGGTGCTGTGCAAATGTAGATAAAACAGAATGCAATTATGTGCAAATCATTTACACCCCATATTTAACTATAAAAGTGCATTTCCTGAAGGAAACACGCCTTAATGGGTCCCCTTTCCTGTAAGAATTTTGCTAGGCTGTGGTTACCATGGAAGAAGGGATAATTAATTATACATAGAGGAGTGGGGGTCAGTATGGCTGTGGGTTAGAGTTTGGGGATCTGCCCCTGAGCGAGTACATGCAGTCTGGTGACTACTTTCCTATTTACATTATGCATAAGGCAACCATTTCTTTGGAAAAAGCGGTTCCAGATTTGATTTTCAGCAAAAAGTCGGAGGAAGGTGTCCAGGGAACGATGGACAATGATGTTGTCCACCAACAGTATAGAGTGTATTAAAATTCCCATGCTAGCCACACAATTCCAATAGATCCTTGGCAGTAATGTAGTGCTTTTCCTTAACTTCTATTTCTGAATAGCATTTCAGAGAGTGAAAATGTCATTAAGAAATGGCCAAAGATTATTATTATACGTCTTAGTTATAGTTAGTTTAGTTCAGTCATGAATTTTCATCCCTACGAAATATTCCACAGTCAACTGTCTGTACTGTTATAACAAAGCTCAGCCACAAAGTGGTAGGCCACGTAATGTGACATAGCGGGGTCGCATAGTACACAGAGCCAATCCCTACAGATCTCCAAACTTCATGTGGTCTTCAGATTAGCTGAAGAACAGCGTGTAGAGAACTTCATAGAATGGGTTTCTATGGCCGAGCAGCTGCACCCAAGCCTTACATCACCAAGTGCAATGCAAAGCTTCAAATGCAGTGGTGTTAAACACACCGCCACTAGAGCAGTGGAGGCGTGTTCTCTGGAATGACGGATCAAGCTTCTCCGTCTAGCATTCCAGAAGAGTTGAAGCTGTTATAGCCGCAAAGTGTGGACCGACATCATATTAAAACCTATGGATTAAGATTGGGATTTCAAGGCAGATGCGAAGGCAGACAAGCCAATATATTTGTCAATGTAATGTGTATATAATGTGGTGTATACCTTTGTTCCACTATTTTTTTAGTTTAGTTGAGTCTTTAGGCCTTAGTATAACTTATTCCACTATGAGTTCTTCAACAGGGTGGGAAGGCATGCAGACTTCAAGCTGAACCAATCGTCTAATTGTGCTAACTAGGCTGAAGTGTCCCAGTTGGATGTCCTAAAGGTATCAGATTCCTGGCAGAACACTGTGGTCTCTTCCTGCAGCGGGACACGCATTATACTCACCTGTCCCCAGCTGACTTGGCAGGATCAGCATGGGTTCTTGGGAATGGATCAGGGCAAACGGTGCTTTTCAGTGTAAGGCTAAAGTTAAAGCTAGTAATCTGCAGAAGCAGGTCTGCTAAAGGAGGCTGTCAAGTGCAAAAACAATTTGGACACGCCCATCAGTCTGTACTGTAGCCTTAATATATAGATATATACATAAATAGATATAGATAGATAGATATATAAAATAATAAATACATTTGAATAAAATGCCTTGCTTGTGACTGAGCAGGGTAAACAATGATTGCAAAAGGAGGATATACACACATCTGCATGCCTGAGATGTCCGATGTGTTCCTGGACTGGAGCTACTTTTCTGTTTTTGATGGACATGCAGGACACACTGTGGCTCAATAGTTCTCCACAGATCTGCTGGATCACATCCTCAATACAGGTACGTATTGTATTACATTTTGAATGCATCCTTCTCCAACAGTGGCAGAATAATTTAACCATTTATGACCATATAGGTATTAATCAGCATCACATAGGAGTTTATACTGAACCAAGATTTCTAATCGGGTGGTACAGTGGCGCAGTGGCTCTCATAATCTATCGCCTCATAACCATAGTTAACTTGTGACTGAGCAGGGTAAACAGTGACTGCAAAAGTCTGAAATTTCATTTAATCAGCTGAAACCAATCAGAACTAACAAGTCCACAAAAAATTGTATATGACATTTTAGAATGAAGTTCAATTATCATATTCATGATTTGGTCACAGTTTTTGGAACATGTGGTATTCTTCAAATGAATTTTATTTGTTTATTTTATTTATCTAAAATATTATGGAATCATCTATTCACCAAAATTGTTTCACATTATAAATATTACCTATATTTGTATTATATATAGTAAATATTATATTATATTATACAATGATAATAATTACTATTACACATTATAAATGTATCTGTGATGTTGCATTGCCATTGCAGCCTCGTTACTGATGTACGTAGTACTACAACAGGATATCGTCGCTGTCCAAAGAAAAACATGTATCTCCATTTTTGTTGATTTTTACTTTTATGCATCATTTGATCACATGAGCTGCTGTTTACACTGTGTGGAAATTTCATGAAGAACGTACCAACAGAAATGGCTCAAAACAGCTTGGATAGACATCTGGTTCCATTGACTTCTATTTAAACTTAATAAGGTTTTTGGCCTCTCCTGTAAAGTTGCCATTTTGGAGATACTTGTTTTTCTTTGGACAGTGACAATATACACATGACAAATAATGGAGGGACCATATAACCCAAAAAGAAAAGCTGTTGTTATGTGACAATCTCTTCTGCACTCTAATAGTTTTTCAATGCTGGCAATTATCAACATACATTTACATGGTTAAGATTATATGGTTGTCAGTATTGTTTATTGCTTGCAAATCCATCCAAGTTTGTTGCTATGGAAAATGCCTATGATTAAGACCTTCGCTATGCATATGTATCTCGCCTCACCCGATGCCTCAGTACATTATGAATCGCTGACATGTTCATAATGCCTATGCAGGAACATGAAGTAATCCAAGCTCATTACTGTGAAAGGGATTATGAGGAGTGTAAAACAGAGGGCGGGAGAGGCAGAGCACACCAGGAGGGTGAACGGATGAGTAAACACAAATAGCCTGGCCAATGACAGCTCTGCAAGGCTTGGGAGACTCCTAGGTAAGTGGCACAAGTTCATTCTGTTGTGCCAGACATACTGCAATGAAAACAAACCATGATCATGGATACCTAATGCACTTTACAGTAACCATAGCAGCCAAGAAGGCAAAATAGCAAGCCAGTGCCAATAACTAGCACAGAAACTCAACTGCCAAATCCTTTCAGCTCTCATCAACTGAGGAACTCTTATCAACTTGAGGCACCGGAACTTCTCCAAAAGACAAGAGGGAGGAAATTAAGGAAGAGGGGCACCAACAGGAGGTTTAAGAGAAGGATCTGGGGGGCCATGAGGACCGCCAGACGAGCAAGCACGGTGGAGGTGCCCTCGTTTCTAAGGCAGTTGGTTAGGGAGACGGAGAAGATGGTCACTTTCTTCTTCAAAGGAGGGCAAAGGGAAAGGGGAGCCAATGGCGATTATGATTCCGAGGATGACAATGACGATATAGAGGAGATCCCTAGTCCGTACCTGGAGAGACCTATTCTACAAAAGCAGACGGCAGAGGGGGATTCAAAGTGGGGCACTAGCTATGCCATGGCCAGCATGCAGGGCTGGCGTACCCAGATGGAGGATACCCACACCTGCATGCCTGAGATGTCTGATGGGTTCCTGGACTGGAGCTACTTCGCTGTTTTTGACGGACATGCAGGAAACACTGTGGCTCAGTACTGCTCCACACATCTGCTGGATCACATCCTCAATACAGGTACGTATTGTATTACGTTTATAGATGCATTATAGATTAACCCTTTAGCCTTTTATAACCATATAGTATTAGTGTTAATCCGCATCAGCTAGGAGTTTATATTAAGCCAAGGTTCCTAATGGGGTGGTAAAGTGCTACAGTGGCTGGTGCTGTCATCTCACAGAAAAAGATGCCTGCCTGCTTTCTGTGGAGATTTTGAATGTTTTTGAATGAACTGTGATGGACTAGCAGCCTGTCCAGGGTGTTTAACTCATACCTAATGAGTGCTGGGATAGGCTCCAGCACCCCTGCCCCCCGCTTTGAACCAGACGGATAAGCAGCTTAGAAGATGAACTACAATTCTAGGACTTCTTAGAAGATGAACCAGTGAATGAGCATTCTAGCTGATCCTTCCTGTATGTTAAACTCAGCAAATAAAGAGGAAGTGAGCACTAAACTTGGCAGAGTAGTCTCCCATTTAAGATTGTTCATATAGTGTATTGGAATTGGTTCACAGCTGTCATGAGGAAACAAACCTTAAATAATATAAAAGCTGCTACTGCTACAGCTCTACCTTCACAAATTGAACACAATGGGGACCAAACCTACCTGGGACGGGGGAGGGAGGGGTGCAACTTCTGCAAAATTTTAATACCCTGCACTGACATTCTAATAAATAAACATAAACATAAATAAACAATAACACCAGCTAAATTCAATAAAATTAATTTTCCAGCTAACTAACTAGTTGGTTGATTAGTGCAAACCAAAAATGTGTTTCCCCCTGACAACTACTGACACGTTTTAGCAAAGTATGATCCCCATGATTTCCACAATCACAGTTCCAGCACAAGATGATATATTGACAACATTTACTTACCAAATCAGACATGTTTTAAAGACTTGTGAGGTGAAGTGCTACTATGGTGGGACAGTGGAACTTTTGACCATAATCAGTTACAGTTATTTAATATATAATAATTTAATATCAACAACTAGGGTTAATAATAGGGAAAACACAGACAAATTCATGACATAAAGCCAGTGGCAGAACATTTGGAGCATATCTGCATATATATAAGAATATATTATGATGTAATAATAAATGATTTTGCAGTCTATATGTTTTCCCTAAAACTAGGATTTCATAACATTCATACCAACTTATTCAACAGTCATGGCAGATTTGTTAAATCAGCAAAACCAGAGAAACTGATCATGAAATTAGCAGAAAATGGTCATATTTAGATGTTTAGAAGAGGACGTGTTCACTTTCCTGTTTAGTAAAAACTCATTTAGTATTACATGGTCCAAAAAGGGATTCAGGTAATATGCTTTTGGTGCAACTTAGCGATATGTGCGAAAGAATACACTAACAGTTCACTGGAAGGGCAAAAATAACCACACCTACAGGTCAATGACCCTTAATCGTCTTTCCATTTCCATTGGGAATTTGACCTGTGGCCTGTGGCATGGATATGAGGAATGTGACAGATCTAAGAAAGTTCATACCAGAACTTTCAAAACACAGAACCATTCAATATAATCAAATAACTTATATAACTATAATAACTTTAAATAATAATAATAATAATAATACAGGTAGAAAATGTATAAGAAACCCACCATTACCTGCCTATTTCCTTAAAATTACTGAGCACCTAATTTGGCAAATTTTCACCATTATTCATCATAGTTGGAGACCTTTAATTACTCCCCTTAGACTTATTTCCCCCCCTAACCAGGCCTCTGCCAGCTTGCCTAAGAATCTATAAAGACTTTAAGTATCTCTGTCCTCCTTTAGGGGCCATAACTGCAGAGGAGGATGTGGAGCAAGTGAAAAGGGGTGTCCGGGATGCCTTCTTGGGTATCGACCGCCACATGCATAACCTTTCCCAGAGTGAAGGTTGGGACCGTAGTGGCTCTACAGCAGCATCAGTTATTATCTCCCCTCGTAACATCTACTTCATCAACTGTGGTGACTCCCGGACTTTCCTGTGCCGAGATGGCCAGGTGGTCTTCTACACGGAGGACCACAAGCCCTGCAACCCGCGGGAGAAAGAGCGCATCCAGAATGCAGGAGGGTCAGTCACACTGCAACGGGTCAACGGCTCGCTGGCTGTGTCCCGGGCTCTCGGGGACTTTGCCTTCAAGGAGGTGGAGTGGAGGACTCAGACGGAGCAGCTGGTGTCACCGGAGCCAGAGGTGTATGAGCTGGAGCGCTCGCCACAAGACGAGTTTCTGGTAGTGGCCTGCGATGGGGTTTGGGATGCCATTAGCAATGAGGAGCTATGTGGTTTTGTGAGGAACCGCCTGCAAGTGTGCGATGACCTGCGGGAAGTCTGCACCCAGGTCATTGACCTCTGCCTCTATAAGGTTAGAGACCCTGCCAGCATGGCCTTTGGGCCATCGACAGCAAAACTGTGTGTGGCTACAAGCATGTTTAAATTTGTTTGGCTGAGGCAGCACAAATAAAGAGGGATAAGTAAAAGTACAAATACTCTAACCTGCAGGCAGATATACAGTGTCAAAGAATGGAAAGAGCAATAAAAGTACATACGCTAATGACATATAGACGGATAACAAGACACACGTACAGACAACAACCATAAAGCAAAGCTGCAAACTAAACATTGGGGCGGAATGTTAACGGGTGGAGCTAATTTGGAATAGGAATTAAACTCTTGGAAAGGGATGAGCCTGGCTAGGGAATATTGGGCTTACCAATATTCGTAAACCATGGTCAAACATGGTCAAATTACATGTTCTGTTTATTATGTGAAAATAAATTCACACATCCTCTTCCACATATTTTAACACACAATTAATGCCTATATGTTGCAACCACTCAATTAATTTTTAATATGTTAAACAACAAATAAACAGAAATTATGCAATAAAATGAGCAGAAAATAGACATATATTTTAGTAACCTTGTGGTAAACTTTACTTTTGGTTTGCAAAAAATGCATACAGGCTAAAGTATAGCACCTCTAGTCAAATTACATATCGTCACTGTCCAAAGAAAAACAAGTATCTCCAAAATGGCAACTTTACAGGAGAGCCCAAAAACCATATTGAATTTGAATAGAAGTCAATGGAACCAGACATCTTTCCAAACAGTTTTGGGCTGTTTCTGTTTGTCTATTTATCATGAGATTCTCGCTCAGTGTAAACAGCAGCTGATGGATTCAAATGATGCATAAAAGTAAATATGGACAAAAGTGGAGATACATGTTTTTCATTGGACAGCGACGATATGTTCTTCTACCAACTTGAACAATATATGTAATTTGAATAGAGATGCCATACTTTAGCCTAATGAAACAGAGGCCAAGCAAAGAGACTCTCTGCATTCTGTAATTCATGCTTGGGCTCTAAAGCTGGACAGTAGGCAGAGGAGTGTGAGAGAGATCCCGTCAGTGCATTCTGAAATATCTCATTGACACATTCAGTTTCAGCTCACTTGTTTATCATTCAATAACCCATATACATATTGCAGCAACATGCATGTGTCCCTCTGAACTACATCACCCTCACAGAAAGTGCCTATGGAAAAAAGCTCAGTCTGCTTAGTCTGAGGACGTCAGACTGGAAGGTTTGGCTCTAATGTTTTGGGATGGCTGCACAAAGCTGCCTAACTAATTACATAACATTTCTTGGTCATATGCTGACATAAGTAAGATAAGATCAGCACGTAATACCTGCACCATGAGCCTGTCCCCGAATAAGATACTCTGCTCCTGTAAATAGCAGGATTAGGTGATGGGGAGGGAGGAGTGTGAGAGAGAGATAGGATTAAGATAGCAGTCATCTAGGATCCTAAAGCCTGAGGGAATTCTGTAACTGACATTTTTACTCTGTGCTATTCCTTTCTTAATTCTTCTAAAGCTTTAGAAAACATTTCACCTCAAGGCTTCTGTACTGATATTACAAGGTGCTTTTTTTCATCTTTCATCTCTGTGCTTTTTACAATTCTGCATAATTTATTACACAATTTACTGAATTTAAAATATTGGAGACCATACAAAATATAAAATGTGTTATAGAAGAAGTTATGTTTTGTTTTCCAATGCTAAATATAAAGGAGGATTTCATCACATCCCTTAGATTTAAACAAAGTCATTCGGGCTGGTTTGTGGTTAATTAAAAAACATTAAAAGTGGTTAATTTTATAGAAATATACACTAATTTCTTTATAGTGGTCGTGATAGGAACCAGGGGTCTACAACACACATACAGCCATTTTATTTACTTTTCAAAACCACCAGTGAACCTACAAGTGCCTTCTGAGTTTTTATATGTTATGTTTATGGTGATAAATCTGACCAACTAAGGTTTTCTTTGTTGGCTACTTTGCTTTAGCCAACTCTGCATACAGTGTGGGCGCCAGATGCCATTGAAAGCTTTTTTCTCCAATGGAAAGGGTAACCATAATGAAATAAATGGGAAATTAATATTGCAAATCTATCATAAACTAATGTATCAGACATTAGACATGTATTAATAACCATTACATGTAATAATGGTTACAACTTTCTGTGGCATCTGGCTCCCATCACCACTACTGTGGAAAATTCTGACAATAAACTTCTCTAGAATGGAGCATTTCACAGAAATCACTCAGAATGAACTAGTTTACACCTCAACCATGTCATTAAAAAAAAATCCTGGTGAGTCCTATTTGTTCCCTTTGAAAAAATCACAAATAAATACACTGTGCACAGTGTACAGTATCTGCCTTCAGAGTTCATTCAGAAACCACAAAAATCAACATATTTAAAGCAAAAGTTCTATTTAAGCAATAAACATGACCTCATAACATCAGTATTTATCAGCAGAGGTACCCCCCTCCCAATGCAAATATTATACAGTCTGTTTTCTTTCTGACGGTTGATTTAAATGAGTCACTGTTTAATAACCCCCGCCTCTTTCTGCTCAGAGAACAAACAACTGAAAGGTTCTACTGAATTCCGCAAACCTTCAGCATGACTTCGTGTTTCTAAGACCACTTGTTTATGAAAGCTCACCTTCAATCATAACTTGCAGGGAAGCCTGGACAACATGAGCATCATCATCATCTGCTTTAGTGGTGCCCCCCAGGTGTGTCCTGAAGCACTGCAACGAGAAGCCGAGCTCGAGCACCGCCTAGATCGCAAAGTGGACGGTAAATATTTCCTTCAGGATATACAACCAACAAATGATAAAACACAGCTGCCAGTTTTGCTACATGTCATTAATCCATGTCATCATCAGAAATCATTCAGGTGATCAGGTCTAAAGACGAGGAGCCTGATCTGCTGTATGTGATGAAGTTCCTGGCCACAGAGAACATCCCTGGACTTCCACCAGGGGGTGGCATTACCAGCAAGTAAGAAAAAGCTTGATTTCTGCAGACTGTATGAGCTATCAGTGCTTAATGCTGTTATACCTGATTTCTTTTATTTTTTTTTTCATTGCAGAAGAGATTGCATAATTACTGCATACCAGAAATATGCAGCAGCATGCAGGACGGTGGAGCCGATGGTATGTATTTCTACTTTAACTTAATCTGAATTGAGCTGAACACCGTATATGCTTGGTGTAAGTCAGTTCTCACTGATACTTTGTTTTCAAATCCATATATATCTGTTATCTAGGCTGCCATTAAACATTTGTAATCAGTGTTTTATAATAAAACTTTATTAACATGAAATTGTG
Source organism: Prochilodus magdalenae (assembly GCA_024036415.1). Lineage (NCBI taxonomy): Eukaryota > Metazoa > Chordata > Actinopteri > Characiformes > Prochilodontidae > Prochilodus > Prochilodus magdalenae. The sequence continues at coordinate 53,319 of JAMWET010005476.1, forward strand.
GAAGACACATGTATATATGATGATCCTATCATGACACTAATACTAACTTGTAGGTAGGTGTAAACATAAATTGTAAAATGTGTCTAGTACGATGAAAAGATCAGTATATGATTCTATAAAAACTGAGAAAGCTGTTTAACATGGAGAATTAAATCATAGTAATATTAGCATCCACAATACCTAATTTTTAAACATTTGTGATTGTATTTTGAGGCAAATGGTTTTAATAACAAATGACTAAAACAGATAATTACTGTATATTATTTATTGTTTAATAAATTTACAATGTTCACACAATTTATATTTAATATTAATTAATATTTTATTAAATAAAGCCTCGCATGTAAATTGCCTGTATATGTGATGCAGCTGTATTGCAGATATTAAAACTGGTACAGGCTTTAATGATAACAGGGCAATCCAAGATCAATGCCACAAAAACAGGCCAGGTCAAAACCAAGAAGAGTATAAACAGATGGGTGAGATGAGAGCAGAGCGAAAAACGACTAAGATCGATTATCAAAAGAAAAACAGGTAAACCAAACCAAAGGGCAACGTCAAAGAGTAAACCAGAAACGCAAACAAGCCGTACACAGGACAGGCAAATAACAGGAGAGCTCTCAGTGCACAACAAATAAACAACAGCAGCACTTTGCAAAGAGGTGAACAAACTGAGGCGTTTATAAAGGCAGAGTTAATGACAAACAGGTGAGAACAATCCAAACTCTGGTGAGGAGCTCCTCTAACTGGGTGAAGGACAATGTGGGACTATGACATGTGACTGCAGAGAATTCTGGAAATTGGAGTTCTGAGAGTATGTAGAGGTAGTGAGCAGGTATGGAGGTGTGAGAGTGAAGTTATAAAGTTATAAAGTACATGTCAGAGTGAGAAACACTCTTTTCTCAGCTGCCTGAAACACCCAGTTGTTGGGAGCTAAAGCGTTGAGATGTACAGGATGTGAAAACTAAATCAGATTAATCTAATTAACCCTAAAAATTCAATTATGAACACTGTAAATGAGTATAATAGCTTCCCGTTATTACAGTAATTATTAAGTGAACAGACACTTGGGAAATATATCAGCATAATCAGTTTCTAACAGAACAAATACAGCACTCACAATAAAGCCAAACTACTTTGTTCATTTGGCTTCTAATTTGTTTTTTTATCATTCTAGGATATTGGCGGCTCAGAGGATTCCAACTAGTGGTGGTCACATTGGAAACAGCATGATAAGCCTTTCATTCCCATCATTCTTCACTCTGCACCAAGTCTGTACTGAAAAACATGGGGCAGATTTCAGTCTGTACAAGGCACTGCAAAGTTGAGGACTATGTTGACCACCGTGAAAGGGGGAGGACATTTCAGTGCACCATCTCAGAACCTCTGATCTGAGGAACAGCGAGTGCCTGGCTAGATCATAGATTCTGCCATCATAACTGCTTCGCATGTGTTTGGAGGTTCTCTATTATCAAAAATGTAAAAAAAAGAAAAAATTTCCTCTTTTTTATTTACTTTCTGTTTTGCCTTTTATAAAATGGCTATGTTGATCATCACATTTTTTGCAACCTCAGAATGGCATTGTAACTGTTCAAACACCTGGCATATATGACATGCTTAAATTAGAGTAGTATTAGTACTTACCATTCGTTTAACATGAATGTAGAAATCCCAAATCATATATTGTTAAATACACTGTTAATCTGACATATTACGGCCAAGAGGCTCAGAACTTTCATTGAGCCCTGCTATTACTAACACCCTCAGGGATATTTTCTTCTCTGTAGTTAAAAATACATTTGTTGTATTTGACTCTGCCTTACTGAGCATGTAACAGATAAGTGTTCCAGAGGCCCACCGCTACTGAAGTATCAGCCATATTGGAGTCTCTAGAGAAAATGTGTAACTAGTACTGGGTGCTTTAAAGTGTGTAACAGAAACACGTCTTATAGCACATGTGCCTGCCTGTCTGTGATGGGTCTAATGACCCCAGTTAAGGTGCTACTCATTCTCCAAATCTAAGTTTTAGAGGGGGGTACTAAACTAGTTCTTTGCACTCAAGCAAAACCTTGCATTTTTAGCTGCTCTAAAGAATTTTGTAAATGTAAGACTTTCATTTATCGCTGTTGTTGGAAACAAAAACTTGTATCTCCGTTTTTGTTATTTTGTGCTTTTTTCACAGAATTAAAACAACCAACTGGCCTTTACAGAGCGCTACAATTCATGATGAGTGGACCAATAGAATAGCTCATTCTAGTTCCATTTACTTACATACAGAAAGAATGTTTTTCCTTCTCATGTAGAGTTACTGTTACGAGGATAGCAGGTTTAACTCCTGTGTGGAATGTATTAGACTTTTGACCTAGACTTCTGTACTTCTATTTACGTTTGTTGCATAGAAACTTTATTAGTTTCATTATCTTCAAATCTGTGGCTCTATTCCGATTGCTGATTTTATTCAAATTTGGATTTTCTTTTTTTTATAATTCTTTAATAATGATACTTTATAATGTAATAATGTTGGTAATAATGGTTCTTTGATCATAATGGTAACAATTTCTCACACAAAACTATATAAACACTGCTTTCTATGTCTATGTGCTTTTCATGTGATTGTTTTGTATGTCAGTGCTTGCTAATGGACATTAGCATAATGACAGACTGACTATAAAGAGTGTCAAAAAGTGTATAATCAATAAAATCATAGTTTTGGTGGAGCTTTCGTGGACTTTAAATGACTGGATGTGCGTATGGTTGTCACACCTCTGACTTTGAAGCTTTACAATTTATTTTTGACCAAGAGAAATAAAAAAAGCGAAGTATAGGTCAGTCACTATGGGGGTAGTTGCTGTATTAACCAAGTGAGTGTGCTGCAGTTCTATAAGCAGCTTAGTATACTCATTCATACACTCAGTTCCCACAGAAACCGAAGGTGTTATTTATTAATTACATTGTGTGATCTTATGAAGTACAGTAGGATAGTCTGCCTTACCAGTACATGCAAATAGATCCATGAACTTCCATGAAATAAACATAAGCAGCCAATCGTCATTTAGACCTTAATGGATCTCCTCCTGGAAAGATTTGTATGGCTCAGGAGAGGCCTGAGGTCTCTTGATGCTGCACTGTGCAATTTCAACAGAATGTGTGGCTTAAGTGTGGCATGTCAAACCACCTCTGTTCTAATTACCTAGTCACGTCTTCGGGGGGCTCTTTCCCTATTCATTTGTATGGGGAAAAGGAAAGAAACAGACAGAGGAACACTACACACTGAGGAACACTGTACACACTGAGGAACATCATACTGGAAGCTCTCCAACATAAACAGGACACTGCTCTAACATAGAAGCTGGACTGAGGTAAGCCATCAGCATTGGAGCACATGTAAACTTCTTCCTTTCACACCTAGGTAAAGCACTCCATGTTGTTTAATCTGGGAAGACTGGAACTTTGTGTAAGGATTAATAGGTATGGACACAGTCAGTGTATATCTATGAATACATAAGAGAAATAAATATAGACATTTCTTAGGGAAATATGTGATGTATGCAAACTCCAGAGAGGATTTTTAACTTGTATTGTTTTAAGAATATCTTTCATTTCTAGTTCTGCAAATGATTTCATTTTCAGTTCTAGTTGTTGATGTGCAGAAAAGAGATTTTAGTTTTAACTTACAAAAGTAAGCAGTATATCCTAATATAGCCTATAATTTTATTTTATAATATATTATAAAAAAATATTATATTTATTTCAGAGTATTTTTTAAGCTTATGGTATAAGAAATGTCAAAAGGGAAGACGAATGTTGGCATGATTCTTTTAACTATGCCTTTATGGCCTCTGCACTTAGTACTCCTGTTAATGTTGCAGTTTTTACTATGTCCTTATTTAAATGTATATTTTGAATAAGAGAACACAAAGTTTAGTACTCCATCTTCAGTCTACAACATACATATTTTGTTGAGCTTGTTTTAAAATGGTGAAGGTGAAAAAAATTAAAATAGCCACAAAACCAATAGAGAACACCCTTACATATGGACTTTCTCATGCAGAAATTGTAGTGAATATTTTTTCTGTGTTATACATATTAATAAAAACAAGGAATAACAAAATTTAACATGTATTATGATTTTTTGCACAGTTTTATTGTATATTTATATATATTTAAATGTTTTTATATTTTTCTCAGTATTCCCCAAATATTTTCCATATTTTCCAATTTAATTGTGCATTAAAAAGTTCAGAAGTGTGCTGCCTATAAAGGAGGCTGTAACATATTAAAACATACTACACATATTACAATCAGAAAAATAGTTCATTTTACCCAGAGTGCTTTTTCTGTTTGACTGTAACCCAAAATTATTTATTTTTTAACCATGCCAATAGATCTATACACTGCACACATCAAAGCTGAATTACTGTCTAAAACTAACCCACTTTATTTCAGTCATCATTAACTCTCTCTGCATGTCTTAATAAAACAGTATGCCACTGAAGGTGGACGGAGACCCAGGCTATGGCAGTATTGTGGGCCCTGGGCTCAGCCTGTCAGGCAGTCTGGGGGGATCTGAAACCCTCCCTCTACTAATCCCAGAAGCTGTACCAGATGTAAATGTCTGGAAACCTATGAACAGAGAGCAGCTTGAGGCCGCTGCTGGAGGACCAGGCTGGAAAAAGTTCCGCTCTCGTCTAGTCCTGTTCTTCTGGCTGGGATGGCTGACCATTCTGGGCACTGCAGTTGCAGTGATTGTTCAGAGTCCACGGCCCGTGCCAACACCGCTGCACTGGTGGCAGAAAGAGCTCTTCTACCGGCTGCAGCCAGCTCTGTTCCTGGATGTCGACAATACAGAGTCAAGTGCTATTAGCAGTGAGTAGCTGGAATGCTGAGTGTATAAAATCACAATGGAACATCAACAGCTACATATCTTCAAACATATACCTGTAGAAGAGAAACAGCCCTAACCCTTATATTTGTCTATGAGTTTGATTTCTTGGGTAGTCCATTTGTTATGAGAAATCATAAATTCTCTGATTATGCATTCAACTAGCCTTCTGTGGAATTGTTAATCCAACCCACTAAACTCTGCTGTCCATTGACAGCTCCAAAGATTTGTCATTCTTGTAACGTCCCACTTTGCATAGTAATTACTGAACACGTACTGAGTAATTTATAACAGTTATTGTATAATAAACCTTAATAAGTAATAAGCCCAGGGCTTAATCAGTGAAGCCTATTGTTAACCTTTCATACTCTTCAGTTCACTACTCGTTCTTTGTGAACAGTAATTATGTATGTCTTCTATCCAGAGGTATCTGAAAAACTCCCCTACCTCCAGTCTCTGGGTGTTGGGGTGGTGATTTTGGAGGCTTTGTTCAGGAATGATGGTTCCCCGCTCAACTTGACTGAGATTGATCAGAGGCTGGGCACTGTACCCGAGATACAGAAGCTAATCACAGACAGCCAAGAAGCAGGTAGATTACGGGTCTGTGACTGACTCTGTAATAAGCAGCAGCTCTACTTGGTATGCAGGAGGTGGTGCTGTTGAGCTATGGGTTCACAAGCTTGACTGAACTGTATTTGACAGTGACATTTTTCTGAAGATACCTGTAGTGACCAAACCGTCTATTTCCTGTGTTATTATATCAATATATATTTTATTTCTAATTTAAAAATTAGTGCACCCCCTGTAGAATTTCTAATTAATATCATTTTAGAACTATTTCTATATTTACATCAGCATTTCTACTGAATATTTATTTATTTCAGGTGTGAGAGTCATTCTGGACCTCTGCAACCTGGATCTACTTAATGAACCCTTCCTCAGTAATAAGACAATGACTTTACCTGAGTCATTGGTTCAGGTAAAATCATCTTAAAAACTCTACAGACAGTTTTTTGCCTTTTGCCATGTGATCACTAGTGCCATATTTGTTGGATATGCAGGCAAAGTCCTCCACTGTCTTTTCTAGGACTCATTAAGGTACTGGCTTGAGCACGGGGTGTCAGGATTTGGAATCTGTGATACAGACCCTGCCTTTTCGGAGAAGGTAAAGCTCTCCTGATCATGCGTTCATCTGGTGATGCAAGCTTTTGAACCAGTCCGGGTTACTCTGGTAAAGAGGGGGATTTTGCTATGTTCAATAATGATGGAATAATTAAAGATTATTCGTATGTTTATGACTTTCAGACACTGAGAGAATGGAGAGGACTTGTGGAAGAGTTCAACACAGACTACAATGAAAGGTCCTTTACAGCACCAATAGTCAATCAATCATCATCAAAAGAATGGTTGCATCCAGAAAGGATCCACTGACAGGAATGAAACTTGGTGGGTAGGTTTGACATTGTGAGACATACAAAGTTCCTTCTGGGTGCAACTATTATTTTAATGATGAGTGTATAATTGCAAGCTTCACCTGATAAATTAATCATGAAATTTGTCACATTGCGAAGCTATGAAGAACAGCATGTGTATTCTTTCATAGCTGAAGGAAAAAAGCAGGCATGTGCAAAAGTTTAAACAGCTCTGGAGAAATGGGATGTTGTGTTGATTTCTAATTTAAAATTTTAATATACAGATGAAAAAAAAACACATTTCATATTTTATTCTCTATTATGTGCATTTCAAAACAAGTTTGTTTATGATGCACTGCTGTGGATATGGTATACAGTGTTAAATAATACATTTTTAACTAAAATTCTGTCATAGCAAAATACACAAACTTCAGATCAGACTTTTATTAACGTATCATATTATTATTAGGGTAATGTCCTGAAACTAGGAATAATGATAAAGGGCACTGAGCAGCAGTAGATCACACAGATATGTGCGTGTATGATATTTTGTAGGATTGTGATGGTGAAAAAAATAGGCAATTCCATCTCAAGCCTCAACACGTCCAGTCTAGCAGTGAACAGCTCTCTGGTGGATCTGGTCTCAAAGTCTTTGCTCCCCTCAAACTCCCACAAGTTATCTGCGGCTGAGCTAATTGAAGCCATGGAGACCAAGTTGCAGACCCTGCAGGGAGAGTGGCCAAGCTGGACAGTAAGTGGACATCTTTCTTTACAAGTCACTACCCCAGGAATTCATCTGAGCCTAAAAGCCATTCTCCCCATTTACTCTCAATCTAGATATATGAGTTTCTGTTTTAATGGTCAAGCTTCCTCATAAAGCTGTTCATTCACAAAGCTGAACATAAACATTGTGGGAATATACATCATTTATATATCAACTCTACGAATATATTAGAATCCTATTACATAGAATCTGACTAACAGTCATATACAGTCATATAGTTCGCGTACCGTCCTAACCGATCAATGGACGACACCATATCCACTACCCTTCACCTGGCGCTCACCCGCCTGGACAATAGGGACACTTATGTTGGAATCCTGTTTATAGACTTCAGTTCAGCATTAAACACAATCATTCCTCAGCACCTGATCGGAAAGCTGAACCTACTGGGCCTGAACACTTCTCTCTCTAACTGGATCCTGGACTTCCTGACTGGGAGACCTCAGTCAGTCCGGATTGGACGAAACACGTCCAGCACCACCACACTATGCACTGGGGCCCCCCAGGACTGTGTGCTCAGCCCTTTGTTGTTCACCTTGCTGACTCACGACTGTGCAGCAATGCACAGCTCGAACCACATCATCAAGTCTGCAGATGATACAACTGTGGTGAGTCTCATCAGCAAGAATGACGAGTCAGCATACAGAGAGGAAGTGCAACGGTTAACGGACTGGTGTAAAACCAACAACCTGTCTCTGAACGTAGACAAGACCAAAGAGATGGTTGTTGACTTTAGAAGGACAAGATGTGATCACACTCCACTTCACATCGATGGCTCTGCTGTGGAGATCGTCAAGAGCCCCAAGTTCCTTGGAGTTCACCTGGCAGAGGATCTTACCTGGTCCCTCAACACCAGCACCATAACCAAGAAAGCCCAGCAGCGTCTCTACTTCCTGCGAAGGCTGAGGAAGGCACATCTCCCACCTCCCATCCTTAGTCATCCATAAACATGGTGGGGATGAAGGTGCACTGATGAAATGAAATAAATGTGCCTTGGCCTTCATGTAATCATGCAATGGCTAAGGAGCCCCATGCACACTGTTAGGGCAATGATTAAGGCACATCTCCCACCTCCCATCCTCACCACCTTCTACAAAGGAACCATCGAGAGCATCCTAAGCAGCTGCATCACTGCCTGGTTTGGGAACAGCACCGCATCAGATCGCAAGTCCCTGCAGCGGGTAGTGAGGACGGCTGAGAAGATCATTGGTGTCTCTCTTCCCACCATCACGGACATTTACACCACACGCTGCATCCGCAAAACAACCAGCATCGTGGATGACCATACACACCCCTCACACACACTCTTCACCCTCCTCCCATCTGGAAAAAGGTACTGAAGCATCCGGGCCCTCACATCCAGATGGTGCAACAGCTTCTTTCCAAAAGCTATTAGACCACTGAACAATCAGAGTCTGGTCTGAACAAACAAACACATCAGTGGCTGAACTGAACACACACACATACTACCATCTTCTACCAACCAAATACTCACAACTGCACCTTACTGCTCCCACTAGTTCTGTGTTATAAGCAATACTAGTGTAGTATCAGGGTATGATTCATTTACAGCCACTGGAATCATCAAATGTACATATTTGGTATAGTAGTGGAGGTCACTCGCATGGGGCTATGTGTGTTGCAGGTGGACAGCCCTGTACCGTGGGAGCTGCAGAAGCCCCTCATGGTTTTGATGATGACCCTGCCAGGCACTCCCATTATCAGATATGGTGATGAGAGCCAGTCTGCGGTAAGCAGAGTGCTTCAGTCAGTTGCCAGTGTGCTATCTTATGATTACTTCCAGTGCATCATAATATTCTACAGGACTATCAGCTATAAACATCAGAATATGAATGTCAGTCACTGATTTGTTTTTGTTTGTAGAATGCTTCTGTATACTTGCCTTCAGATGATCAGGTTCATGAAGATTCAATACAGGTCAGCAAGTTCCTTCAACTGTACTCATAGTTTAATAATAAAGGATTTCTCATTAGGATTGTTAACCATCTGTTGTTCTCTTTCAGAATCGGCTCGAATCCAGGCGTTCCACTTTGCTCTTCCAGTTGCTGAGCCGCACTCGTTCTCGTGAAGAAGCACTTCTTTTTGGCACCTTCACCTTTCTCTCTTTTAACAGCTCCATCCATTCTAACTCCACAGCCACGCCCCCTCTAGCCTTCCTGCGCTCCTGGGGTTGTGTTCATGTCCTAGTGTTGTTCAACCTGGGCTCAGAAGCTCACTCTCTGGACCCTAACTGGGCCCCCAGCCTCCCTGAAGAAGGAGTGTTTGTGACCAGCACGGGTCTGGACCGAGTCGGTCCTGTGTCGCTTCAGGCCATACAGCTCCGGCCACATGAGGCCATTGTCATTAAGTTGTTTGAACCAGACAACTATTTCTGAGATGATATATGGAGACCAAAGTCAACTGAAGCATGTTTTTTAAGTCCATTTGAGCCTGCAGGAACTCATCAGTGGTCACGTATGACTTCCTGTACTACTGGAATAATAATATGAGGTGAGGTCAAATTTTCTTAGTCATCCATAAACATGGTGGGGATGAAGGTGCACTGATGAAATAAATGTGCCTTGGCCTTCATGCAATCATACAATGGCTAAGGAGCCCCATGCACACTGTTAGAGCAATGATTAAGGAACTGTAAACAACCAGAGCCGTAGTGAACCTGTTTAGAAGTGGACGGGCCTGTATTTTACCCATATGCACCGTGAGTGACTTTTTAGATCAAATTGATGCGCAACAGACTATCAGTAACATAACAACACCCTAACAATACTGTACCAACCATGAGGCATCTGAATACATCCAGCAGATTACTGAGAGACTAACCTGTAGGATCAGGGTGGGAGTTAGGGTAGGGATTAGGGTTAGGTTTTGGTTTAAAATTGGGGTTAGGGTTGGTTTTTGGGTTGGTAATGGTAGTGTTTCATAAGAACATCTTCAAGGTTTTTTCTTCAGTGTATTCAGATGCTTCACTACTGCTACTTCACAATTATGTTGTTCATGCTGATGTGTTACCGTAAGAGTTAGTAAATAAAATGTTATCTGCAGTCCTACTGGGACTGAAGACACCAAATCATCTTGTTTTAAAACCTTTTAAAAGTTTTTCAACACAGTATGATGTATTTTTTAAAATGCACCACATTTTCTGTAGACTAGACTGAGCTGGTCTAGGCTGCAGGCTAGACTGACTAGTCCAGCACTTGTGTGCTGTGATTACTGTTGCTGTTGTAACCCCTGCAGAATGTGGCGTGGTGTTAAAATCAGCACGTATATCCCTGAAAATGACATCATCTAAACAGCAGATAATTTTACTCCACAATGTGTAGAATGTTCAGCGTATACAGTCACTACACAGAATTTCCCTGAGATATGAGCATGAATACCCTATGCAATGATAGACCCTGGTATGTCAGATCAACTACACATATTTCCACTTTGCATCAGTCAATTTCTGGTTAGCTTGAGCTCAGAGAAGTTGGCAGCGTTTCTAGACATTGTTGACATACGGCTTCTACTGTAGATACTACAGTCTTAACTTGCCTTTGCATATGCAGAAACCAACTGGGTTTGTTTATAGCTTGTTAAAGTGGTGATAGCATCACAAAAACAGAAATCGTCTGGGATTCAGCAGACACTGGAAAGTCCTTGCAATTGCTCATTGAGGAATGTTGTTCTTGAAACTGTTTGATTGCATTGTTTGCAAAGCGGTGAGTTTTACTCTCTTTGTGGATAAAGAACTGGCCATTCCCTGGATATTCCTGTTATACCCTGGAATGATTGCATCATTTATTTAAGATTTGTCACTATTTTGTAACATTCCACAAGGTCCATGCTCTTAGTTTACTTCTGTGCCGCCAGTTTCTGAATGAGTGAATATTTGCAAATAATAATAAAGCTGATAAAGAAAAATATAAAGCATCTTGTATAATTTACAAATCACCATCACTGGCCTTTTTAACAACTAGGTTTTTTTTTTTTACTATGGCTCAACTTTACACAGATAAAAGCAAGATGGCTAGACACTACTGGAGCGCTGTCTGAGCCAGGATATACAATCTGGTGAGACAAAATAAGAGCTATTATGCAACAAACACAAAGGCTCAAGTTGGATCTGCTGTAAAAAGGAAAATTGTTGCACTGAAAAGCACCCAGTCTTCACTGTTAATTATATTGGAGGAACTGTGATGTTTTAGGACTGTTCTGCATTTGAAGCCCTTTGGAACTTTGTGAGGGTACATGTTATCGTGCACTGCATGAAGTACCAGGAGATGTTACATGAAATTATGGCTGCCTTTGTCAACTGGGCTGTGGTGGGAATTTGCAGTTGGACACTGATCTAAAGCATATGTCCAAATCTACATAAACTTGCTTTAGTGACCACAGAACTGGCCAACCCAGTCTATTGACTTCAGCTGCACTGAAAAACTGTGGGGTGAGTTGAGAAGACGAGTGCAGAATAGAATACACAAAACTGGACGATCTGGAGAAGTTCTGTATTGAAGACTGGTCTCCTTAGTATTCCTTGCTGTGCATTTCGTCAATTTCAACCATTGTAAGAGGAATTTTGGAAGGGGAAAGGAGGTATCTGCTGTTATGTTAGCAAAGAGATATTGCGTAAAGTATTAAATGCATGGGAGCCAGTGAGTATGATACATATAGATGTATTAAAACTATTTTAGATAGATAGATAGATAGATAGATAGATAGATAGATAGATAGATAGATAGATAGATAGATAGAAAGATAGATAGATAGATAGATAGATAACTATAAACTATACATAGTTTAGAGTATGTGATAATCAAGTAGTTTTTTTTCTTAAACTGAACTTTTGAACCGCTCTGCCTACAGTGTGAAATTCACCTGATTGACCACACATACAACCCGGTCTTTACCACATGGGGCAGTATTTATTGAGCTGTCTCTATGCTTTATTCAAGCCAGCTAATTGTGTACACTGTATCTGTATCTGTACGTAGGTCATTTATGCTATTTTCACCGATTTGGCTTTAAATGTCATTTACTTAAGCACTGAAACTAACGCTCAAAACTCACATTTTTCACTCATGTCCACCCCAGTGTGGGTTACACTGAATAAAGCATCTAGCACAACCATTACATGCAGAAAATATGTTTAAAAAAAAGTTGTGTTTGTTGTGTTGGCTTTCTAAGTGAAGGGAACGTAAATATGATGTTCCTATCCTTACATTTTAAAAGTACAAGTAAGTTAATTTGCATAAGAAAAAAAAACAACAGAAAGTGTTCCAGTACTTTTGCAAGGCCACTATTTTATTTTACACCAATTTGTAAAAAGCAGGGACCACATGAGGGCGCTATACTAAAACCTATATACTTAGACTCTGCTATAGTCAATATCCAGCAATGCTAAATCACAACAAGGCTTCCTGATCTTCCTGAATAAAAAGTTCAGCCAGCATGTAGCTGTCTGAGGAGCCCCAAACCACAAGAACCACATGAGATTCTGGAATAAACAGGATCTGGTGACAGTTTGAGACCGTCTTGCTTGAGGGCCATGGTTCAGGGTGCATCTTTTTCCCCAGATGATTAAAGGGGATGCTTTGCAGATGATCAATGAAAGAAGAAGCATCAATAAATTGTGTTTTTGGGGTGTGTGTGTTTTTCCCTATGTACACTTTTCACTCATCTTACCCAGTGACTGGATCAAATAAAGTCCAGTGGTTTTCATTGTTGTTCCTCAGTATAACTCGTATACACTGGATTAAAACATCTTCCCTCAGGCCCAGTGGTGTAACCATGACATGTATACCAGACAATGAATACTAGACAGGGCCTCAAAACAACATGATAGGAATGGGGACTGGCATTTAGCAGCATGGTAGAAGTGAAAGAACTAACACTGACTGCTGTAAACTGTTCAGAAAGGTTGAGTTTAATAGCGGATTCAATAGGGAATTAATATGGTTGGTGTTGGAAAGCTTCTAGATTAGTACAAGTACAAGCTAGGGCACTTTTAATCATCTGACTGTCCCAGGCAAGAAGCTGTTGCAGAGTCTAGTGTTCGTGGAATGGAAACCTTCTGGCAGGAGGACAAAGAGTCCTGAAGAGGGGTGTAGGGAGTCGTGCAAAGTGCTGCCGACCTTGCGGATGCAGCTCTAAGGGTAGGAGCTGCTGATGGTGGCTAAAGACAGCCTGATGATCTTTGCAGCAGTCATTAAGATCTGCTGTTTGACTCATCTGGATCATCGCTTATCACCAATGAGAGAGAAGTTGCTGTCTCTGCTCCAGTACGCCAGCCACACCGCCTCCTCTGTGCATACTGACTCGTCATTGTTGCTGATAAGATCCACCACTGTAGTATCATCAGCAAATTTGAGAATGTGATTATATGCCAAGACAGATATACGGCCAGGGGTTTGGATTGTGTGTAATAATGTTTAATGGGAGAAAATACACATCCAGTTATTATAGCCATATTTCTCAATATTGAAACCACACTGGAGCTGTGTTTGGTTATTGGGGCATATCTTTGGGCACATTGAACAGGAATGACATGATGATATTTTTTAATACTGATGCAGTAAAATGAACAACTGGACGTAATATAACATGATAAATAAAGCCATCAGGTAACACTGCATGAAACATGTGTAGCTCTTTGATTAGTGAGCGCAGAGTGTGCAACACTGGTTATCTGACTGTTATCTTCTTGATCAAGAGATTTGTGCCCGCTAACTAGTGCTGAGACTTCATCACTGCTTTTTAATCCAACGTATGGTTTTTACAAAACTCAAGTTAGGATTTTTGTTCTATTAAGAATGAATGGAGTGGTGCAAGCCTATCCACTGAACTTCTGTTCGACAAACAGACACTGTTTCATAAACACCACCTCAGGGCAGACCCCCAAGCACAAATTCAATGTTGATCCGACGCACTCGTCTGTTTGTCTTTCTTCTTCTTATAGAGTCCCATTCATTTTTGGCCCCACCCAAGTCCTATTGTTTCCTTTAAGCTACAGCCACCACATTGCCTGTACTCACTCAGGGCAGATCCTCGAACTCTAATACTCAGTGACACTGACCCCACAATGTTTCCTATGTCTGACACTCACCAAACTTCATGTAGAAGGTCCCACACCCCTCTATGTGTTGTATATTAATCCCTCCTTCGTCCCTTACACATCCATTCATTTTAAGCAACACTGGGCAAACACTTAGCAACCTCCTAACAACCACTCAGTAAACAACCCTCACACCGTAGCAGGCACCTACACCTTAGAAACCATCTGAGACATCACAGCAACTGCCTTAGCAACACCATAGCAGCTCTTTGGGATACTACAGCCAGACCTTACCAACCACCTGGAACACCATAGCAACCTCCTAGTAAGTGATTTGCTGTGTTCATTGTGTTCAGCTCTCCATGTCTTTCATAAACACCCACCCCGTTTTCTCCTCTGATCACTTATGATCAGTACTGTATTGTATTTAAAGTCTTGTATATTTGTATTGTTTTATTATTTAACATATTTTTCACTCAGGACTTTTAGTATATGTTTTCTGTATTTTATTTTTGTTATTTATTTGTTTTATTTGTTTATTATAACACTTTGTTTTGTATTCTGTTTCTGCAGCACTTTTGCTTATGTTTTTAAATGTGTTCTAAGTCTAAATTTGACTTGATGTCTTTGGGGTTAACGTGTTGCTTGTGAACCCGTGTTCTCAATAATGTGTGCGAATAAATAATGTTGTTTTTGGAAAAACAAATTGTCATTATAGTTAGGGTTAGTGATTGCTATCATCTGATTAGTGTGCTGCCAGTTTGTTGCTGCATTTACCTTGTGCAACCTGTTGCGACATCATAAAACATAATCCACTAGGCAAAAACAGCAGCCTGTTAGCAGTCCACCAAACGTCTGTGCTTCATATAAACATCTGAGCCAATGGTACTCCAGGTGGCTATATATACTGTATAGACATATGGACAGTGGGGGAATGTCCAGACCCATTGTATTTGACTGAATGATGGTGTGCAAAGTGCAAATACGTCAGGCACGGAGGAGGCATGATCTGATCAGGGTACTAACGGTAAGTTATCAAAGCTGTGGTGAAAATGTAGATTTCCAGATATGTAGAGTTCTTAGACTTTAATAGTCAAGGGGACTTCAAAGGGCTTAAAGGTGTCAATATTTGGTCATTAGTTTATGTTTGGAAGAATCAGTATTTTCAAACAACACAAAAAAAACATGTAGAAGAATAATATATATAATAGTATACAGTATTATATGCTACTTTTTGTTTGACTACACAAATGCTATACTGTCTGGGATGCTAACACAGGCTGTGGGTGTGGAACTTGTGAAAATATTAAAGGGAAACTATCAAATGAAGCTGTGAGCCTCAGCTTTGTAGACAGTGAATAACTTCAGAGAAACAGCTTCAGCCAACATGCCTTTACACATGTTAAACAGCTTAGCTACTGAGCAGAGAGCCATTCTTTCCTCTTTAAGGAAGACCAAGAAATATCAAAAACAAATGTGCTTCAAGGTGCACAGGCCCAAAACACTCAGGCAGGATGTTCACCTGTTACCCATTCACCTTTTTACTTTCCATTGCTATAAACTATTTTTCCCCAATAAACATCTAACTGAACTCAGTGCCCATACTTCTGGCACCTGCCACAGGCTTTGAATAGTCAGAAGTTTCCGAATCAGAAGTTTAAGGGGTGTGGCCATGCAAAGCTCTCTCAGGTGACACAAAAGTACATGTTGCTGTTGTTGAGGTGCTGTTAGTTTACTTGTAGTTGCTAGTGTAATAGAATCTAAGTTGGGAGGAATTGTGTGTGTTAGTCTGTCCTTCTTGTGTGTTGTGTCCTCCCTTGTTATCCCCCTGCCTGTGTTTTATGTTGGGGTCGTGCTGAGCAATCTTCTGCTGGGGGAACCCGGTGGCACTTGTGCTAGCCTCAGTGGTGGACGGGCAAAGACTCTAGCTGTAGAGGGGTCAAGGCCCGGGTACCTCAGAGACTCTATTCATGCTTTTCCCATGAGAAACTTAGGGAGTGTAGCCATGCAAAGCGGCTCTCTCGCGCATCACATTAAAAGTTGGTTCACTGGTGGTTATTAGGGTAATTGTATGTGAGGAAGGTGAGTTTTGTGTATGTGCTTGTCATCCTTCCTTGTGTATCATGTTCTCCTGTGTATCCGTCCTTATGTTTCACGATGGGGTAGCACTGTAGGACAGGGCTGGACAGTTCTTTAGTCTTTGTTAAGTCTATTTTCTGAAGTGCATATTTAATAAAAGGGAATTTGCCTGTAGGTGCAATGTTTCCTGCACAGACACTACGGTAATTTTTTGAACTTGTAATATGCTTACATTTTCGTATTTAGACAAACGTCTAAAGACTATTTCTGTAATGCAATTTCCATTCTAGTTCATTAAATGTGGCAGTACATCATAAGTGAAAGCTGTCTGGCAGGTCAAAGTAAGTCTGGAAATATATCATGCAGAAGCAAATGAAAACCATGTTAACTGCTCACACTGGGGTTTGTTTCCAGGATTCTGCCTCCAATAAAAAGTGCAGAGTTGCATTGAAAAGAGTTTTACTTGTATTTCATTAATAATGTTCAGGTTACATTAAATTCAGCTGTTACTGACTTTAATTGTATTCTTCATTTCTTCATGATCCCATGAGTTTATAATGCTCGCATGAAAGGATAGTCCCCTACCCTGCATTTATTACATTCAGCAAATACTGTAAGCTGTAATTACAGATTAAAATGTGCAAATGTGTGTTTTCTATAGGGGATGTGTCAACTTACTTACATATAGAAAATCAACAAAACATGATTTAACCAGATTCCTATTTGAATATGACTATATGTAATTAACCCTTTAAAGGTGCATCGTGTCTTATAGTGAGTGCCTGTAGCTACGAATCTGCCATCAGTGCAGCATGGGAGGATGAAGAACTATCCCTGGCTCCACAATCTTTTGTATTGTCTTGTTGATCCTGTTGAAGGTACCGCTCCTAAATAGACCATTTAAGGACAGGTAGCCAGTGACAGGAAGAGTAAACACAACAATGATGTAAAGTCGTGGCAATTATGCACATTGGTGTTGCTTTTCACTGCTGGTGATGCTCCTGCTGAGTAAAGAGATGGAGTTTGATGCTTAACTTGCAATGTTTCTTCTAGTATTTATTTAAGAAGTATTTATTTATTTATTTTCTGTAAATTGGACAGGACATGAAAATATTGATGTGAGTTGGATACAGTTGAAGCAAAAAACATTGAGGTAAAAATAAATACAATTCTGAGGCACCAAATGATACTATCGTAAATTTTAAGCTTAGTTTAAGCTTTTCTTGTTGCTTAAAGGTCTGAAAGTCTTTAATATTGAGTCAATGTCCAGTAAGAAGAAGTCAAACTTAGGGAGATTTTTTATTGTGAATATAATATTTACATATTAAGATCATAACATTTGCAAGATATTTAACTTCAGGATCTGTACTACATGACAAATAACATATTACATCACATAACCTCAGATATTCGCTTTCCTTCAATAGACTGGTACGAAGTAAGGAGGGAGGAGGATATTACTTTTAGCCCTACGGGTTCCCCTGACACTGACGATCTCCTGAACTCCATTTCCCAGAGTGCCGTGCCCGATGACGTCACCCTCTCATGTCCCCAGTCACCCAATCACAGCTTATTCCCATGCTCTGCCTCTCCGGAGTACAGATTGCATACACCTGCTCATCCTTCCTAATGCTGCATTTAAGACACACACACACACGCACACACACACACGCACACACAAACATACACACATACACACGTACACACATACACACATACACACACATACACACACACACTCACACACACACACACACACACACACACACACACACCTACACACGTACACACGCACGCACACGCACGCACACGCACGCACGCACACGCGCACACACACACACACACACACACTGCTACCTAGTTTGCACTACTGAACGTTTCTCCCTTGTCTTTCTCGTAACTATCTCTTTGACTCTCTTTTGACTCTGACTCCCTCTCTATACTTCTCCCCTGGTTCTGGTTGCCTGTTTGTTTGCCTCGCTGGTTTTCGACCCTCCTTCTGTTCTCCTGACTCCTCTCTTGTTTTACCCCTTGTTTATCTGATCTCCTGGTTTTGACCTCTGCCTGTCTCTGCGCTCATTACCTCGCATTCCCCTTTTGTTATGCTTGTTTGTGCTTCGTTGCTGTGCTTAGCTACTGAAGTGTCCAATAAAACTCATTTGACTTTTAGCTCTGCGTGCGTCAGCCAAGTTCTTTGTTCCTGACCATTGATCACTATTTGTTTGGAGTGTTAATTTTATCAGGTTCTGGACAATTGCTCCATGTGGGCCATACCTCAGTTCTCCACTGTTATAATTACATAAGTTTCACAGTATTCACTGAAAGATTCATATTAGTTATAAGTCATTATATTATTTAGATACATTAAGATCGATGCTGTAAATGAATATGTGTGAACAATCCTGTGAGGACGTTACAAAAAAAATTTCAACAAGTTCACTCGGCTAGGCCAGTGTTGCATGGGATACATGTCCAGTAATTATAAAATACAAACATATAAAACGTTAAGCTTAGCAGAATGTAGATCTATAATGCATGGTCAGCAGAGCTATTCTACAAAGAACTCACTTCACTGACCTCACCGAGAGTTTAGCTTTAAGCACTAATGCACACAGACCTGTTCGTGCTTGTGCTACGGTTAGTAATCAAAGAGTCTGTCTATGGTTTTGGCCCTTAGTGTGTGACTAAGTTACGGCGATGACAGTTTGAGATATTAGACAAGAGACATTTCCCTTAATCTGATGGTATCTGCTGCTCAAATGATCACTGAGCACTTAAATAAATGTTCAGTTGAAGTTTATGCAAAAGAGCAATGAAGCCCAGACAGTAACACAAGCCTTAGAAAGGGAACTTAGTCTGTAGGGTTTTGTGCATACAGTCACTTTCCATTGTGAAAAGGAGTTACAGAACTATGTACCTTACTCTGTATTAAGCTGAATTGCTTTGTTTCACTTCTCTGTCTTCTTCCTTCGACGTTTAGTAAGCAGGGACATTTAGTAATACCGCCTCTTTCCGTTTTAGACACAGTATTAAACACTGCTACTCTTTGATGGACATTAAAGTGAACACATTTCTCAAAGGTGGAATTTCCAGTACATCCTTCATGCCAAAAGCTGAGCCTGCGCAAGGTTAAGTGTTGCCCGGAAAGTGTGCTTTGGTACTTATGTGAGCAAAGTTTATGAGAAAGCTTGCATACCATTGTTCGCCAAATCATCACTGGTACTCCATCTCAAAATGTGAGACGCAACAGTTCCAGCGCCATCAATCTTTTGGTTTTCGGTGGTTGTTGTTTTTTTTTTTCCATTCATCTGTCACCGCTCTGGCAAAAGGTCTTTGCATTCCAAAATTAACGCATCATAACCCTTGTCTGCTGTGCTGGCATGCTAAATTGCATCAGGCGATAAATCTAATTAGCCGGAACCTGAAATCTCCACAATAAAAAACAGCACAGTGCTGCGGAGATCATAGGTTCAGACCAGCAGTCCTGTGATCATTCAGCTGACCGTACGCAGTAAGCATACCAGCATGATTTCCACTGTTTTTTTTCCACTGAGAATTCCGGAATATTAAAGAGCTGACCAGAAATGGGTATACACTACCGAGGAAGGCCAAGCCCAAAATACAATAGCTCTCACTGATTGTTTGACCAGGTCAGAGTCCAGATTCAAACCCCACAGAGAATATTTTGTCTCGCATTAAACACCGAGTAGCTTGGCAATGCTTTTCAACTGTTTAAAGACATCAGCACCGAGTAGAACAATGTTGACTCTTCTTTTAGTAAAGGATTGTTGGCAGGTTTACCCACGAAACTGGCATATCTGAAGGAAGGAAAGGGAAAAGCTTCCCACACTAAGTCACTGTATCTATTTGTTGATTTGTTGTTAAGACCATTAAAAGACCATTAAGACCATTAAAAGCTTAACATTGTGCCATTTTGGCCTTGGTCCATTTTTGGTCCCGGGGTGCACATATCAACCCAACAGTACCAAGGACTGGCCATTGCTGTATGAGCTAAAGGTGACTGACCTTGGTTCACTACTCTTAGTCCTGATAAATAGAGGCTCAAAGCACAAACACTCTTGATGGGGACAGCCGTAATATCGCTATTCAGAGTAGGGACCCGTTTAACTGTTCACTACCTCAATACATAAACAAGCCAACCTTTCCTGAAAGGAGAACATTTCGCAAAAACCTATTTTAGTACAAATTACACAAGCGTAAGAGCCACTTGACTCGTTTCTGAAACACTTTTGAAATTGTTGGGATATTTATTTGGTGTGCCAGGATTCTTCTGTCCAGTCAGAGGCCAGACACATGGAGCACAATGCGCCGCCTGCTACTGTGCTGTTTATTTAATATCACCACTCTGTTTTGGTTGTTGGGCTGCGCAGCTATAAACCAGCCATGATATTCTCCAGTGGCAGTCCAAGTTAATCAGTGCTTTTTCTCCTTTACAATAACACCGTCGCATCAGCGAGGAGCTGTCCAAAATAAGCTTATTCCTTCTCCACAAACAAGTGATGTTAAGCTATTCACTCGCTGATAAGGGGCCATGCTGTTCTTGTTCTTGTTTTCCCAAAGACTGAAATCAAGTCCCATTAGACTGATGAATAAGCGTGATAGGGTATGATAAAGAAAAAGTTCAGCCGGCACATGGAGAAAGAAGCCTGCAGCAAAATATTAAGGGCCAGGCAACACCTGGATCTGAGTCAGGCCCTCAGACACTCGATAACCACAGCAGATGTGCTCCGTATACTCTGAGGGGGCTGGAATTAAACAGGGCATGATGACTAAATAAGGGGAAACAGATACATACAACTGTAGCACAGAGATTCTTGGACCAAGTGGACCAAGTGGTGACTTTCCAGCTACAACCTCATCTGCAATGCATGACTAGCAGCAGTAACAGCAGCATGAGGGAGCTTCTTATTGAAGTTCCTCCTGTATGTCTGGACATGTATGAGAGACTATAAGATTACAGTCACCAACAGTGGCAGTTCCACTTTTGACATCTGAACACTTTCACAAGAACACTTCCTTCTTTATCTACAGAGGCGACAACAAGCTGTCTATAACACTCAGACGGGTGAACACAAAATCAAGCCCTAGACCTCTCCTGTAACCAGAACCACGTGTGAGTGTTTGGACAGAGCCGATAACACGGGCCATTAAAGTATTAAGGATGAGGTCTATTTCCTTTCTAAAAGGCTATGTTGGTTTTCCGTGTGAGGTCTGGTCCACCGCAAACGTTCATAAAGTGTGCTAACAGTTCAGAAGCCTGAGACAAATACAGACTCAAGCCATGTACTTACACAAAAGATAGCAAAGTCTCTACATATACTCATCATCAGAAGAATAGCTGCACCCAGAACAAAGTGTCAGATTGCAATGCTATTCAAAAGGAAGGTACACGTTACCAGAAACACTAAATGATTTGTTTTTATTTATTGAGCTACCCATACAGTAGTGTCTCTTGGTATGGTGTCAGGTCACCATGTTTGCTAACACAACATGCATGCATCTTGGCATCGTAGATGTTCCTTATGTTTGCTAACACAACATGCATGCATCTTGGCATCGTAGATGTTCCTTATGGTGTCCTGAAATTATCCATCCCATGCAGCTTGAATGTTCTCACACAGTTCCTGCAAATGCTGTGGTAGGGGAGGTGGCGGAGGGACACCAGGCCACCTGACTACGGTGCCTCTATGCACGGAAGACAACAGCGGGATGAATTACTGAAGACGGACCCACTACCATTCTGAGTTACTCCATGAAAGTCTGGCACGACACCATTGCAGTCTTTGGTGATGTTGATGCGGTGTTGCGGCAGTCGTTATAAAGGTCTGCATACGTGTAGTCCTGCGTGGTGCAGCCATCTGCCAATGGTGGTGGCACTAGCAGGATGACTCATGGAGGGCATCACTGCTCACTGAGGGTCTGCAACTGTGGCTCTTGGGTTGGTCAGGTACAGCGATAAGTCCTTGCGTAAGTCACATGTATGGCCGAGTGTGAAACGTGAAGCATTCGCATGTCTCACCATGTCAAACCCCACCTACCAAATTTCATTCCTGTCGGTCAATTAATTCTGGGTGGTATTTGTGCACCTGTTTTTTTTTTTATTATTAGTGTATATGGACATCAACAAGCACAATATTTGCCCATCAAGTTTCGTTTGTTGTTATTTACAACTACATGAAAAAAAAAGGGTTGGGAAACCCCTTTAACTTACGTTAGTCAGTGGCGGGAATGTTCACTGGGTGGAGGCTTATGTACTGGCAGTAAGAATAAGATTTGTGATGTAATGTTGAGGTTTACATTACTCAGAGCTTTATACGTCTGTATGTGTAGGTCAGTAAATATGGCCCATATCAACGTAAATTCCATGGTAACCTTTATCTTCTTCCCCAATAGCACTGCAATTCCACACTTCATTCTTGCTACTCTTTTGAGTATGAGTGTATGTGTATTTTCAGGTTCCAAGGGATTCATTAGTTATAAAGGAGATCATATAAATACATATATATGATCATTTATTGATCATAAGTCAATCAGTCGGCGCGCTCGCGCACGTGTTTACCCTGAGGGAACGTGTAGACATGACCTGTCTTTTTTAATAGGGTGAGACAGTCATCTCTCTCTCTCTCTCTCTCTCTCTCTCTCTCTCTCTCTCTCTCTCTCTCTTTCTCTCTCCCTCTCTCTCTCTCTCTCTCTCTCTCTCTCTCTCTCTCTCTCTCTCTCTCAGCTCTCCTACGCGTCTCGTCACGTCACGAGGCGGGAAGCCTTGTACAGCTCAGTCTGCCGCTCTCCACTCAACACACCGCGGCTGGTTCTCTCCTACTGTACTGAGAAGCCCTGTGTTCAGTACTGCAGCCTCTCCGCCACAGGCAGAGGAGACAACCTGAACCCGGGAGAGAGAGGAACGCTATGAAGCTCCTGCCATCGATTCTAGACGAAACATAACTGAAGAAAGAGAGGAGGAAGAAAAGAAGAAGAAATGAACATCCGCAACGAGTGTTAGCTACCTACACCTCCAGCACGCCGATGACTTCTCTTGTTAAGGGTCTGAGTTGTTAACAGTGTCAGTGCGGCTTTACCTCCACAGGGGTCTGCTGTCTGCTGTAGAGGGGTCAGCTGCTGTGCCGTTACGGGGGCGGCTGGACTGTTTGCCGTTCACCGCTCAGATGTTCGTCGTTTGCATCCGAGAAACAGAGATGGAAACTCCGCAGACAGGTGCGTGGGCTCAGGAAGAGCTTCTCATCAATTCTTTAAAGGAAACCAGAATAAAGAAGGGATACGCTACTGTCACCCTGAAAGTCTGAATCTCTCCGTCATTACATTACTGTGATAATAGCTAAACGACCCGAACAGGCAAATGGGCTGCTGTTGGTACAGGATGCTATTTACATAGACCTGAGGTCACCTCCTTCAGATACATTAGAACTGCCGATATCAAGGCTTCCTAACACTGCTCTCTTTTCCTGTACCGGCTCTGAAATCTGGGGTATTGACAGATATCAGTGCAGATGTTGTATTCAAAGTTATTAAGCATTAGAATAAGCTATTGCTACACAAACCCAGACAGACCATGGTGTAGTCTTCTGCCATCCATGCTGTAGACTGGGGTTTAATGACCCTGCACTATACTAATAAAAGTCCTTGGGCAGGTCTTCTAACATTGCCTTCGTCTGCCTGTGTAAATGTGAACTGTAAGTGGCTCTGGATAAGGGCGCCTGCCAAACACCATCAATGTAAATACTCCATGAATGTAGTTTTAATTTTCTGGGCTGTTATCTTGAGATCATGACTTAACTGTCTTGTGATGTTAGGGTAACCAGTGGTTTTCTCTTGAGATCACAACTTATTTTTTCATCTTCTCAACATAATACAGTTTTTTCTTTAAGAGCATAACTTATTTTTAAAACAAATGTTGTTTTCCCGAGATCACAACTTACTTGTCTTGTGATCTCAACATAACAATCAAGAAAATGATCTCTAATGCAGTACAGAAGCCCAGAGAACGATCGAGGTAGTTATAACTCTCAGGACAATTGCGATCACAAACTGCCTTGTGATCATTAAAAAACACAAGTTGTTTTATTGAGATGACAATATATTTACCTTTTGATCTTAAAATGACAAAAGTATAAATAGCACATGTCTTCTTAAGATAAAAACTTATTTGTCTTGTGATCTCAAGAAAAGTTGTGACTTCCAGAAAACACTCTTAAACAATTTAAGATCACAAGACAAGTAAATGGTGATCTCAATGGACTATCTCTATAGTCTATAAAATGATAACAACTTTTTGGTTTCTCTGAACTTTGGCACATCCTTTGGCACGAATGAGTGCTAATCAAGACTAGGCTACAGGGTTACACCCAGTTAGTTCCTTTGGCTTTTTAATTTCTAACCTAGCATATTCTGATGATATTGGCCCATGTCAGATTAGTACTACCTCTAATTGTTATTTACTTGTACTGAAATAAGTGGCATTTTATTCATCACATGCCCAGGCTTATAACATCCCGTAGCTGGCTATTCAGTAATTACATGGACAGTTATTTATATGTATAGTTATTTATATTTATATTTATTTATGTACTCATTTGTGCACTGGTGGGGCTAGATAGTATTGCATCAGTTGTGTCAGTCTTATATGCTAAAAGCACAGCACATTGCAGTGTTCACCTTCTCTGCATAATGTAAAAATGTGCAGGAGTAACTTTTGATCCATCTCTGTTCTACAGTGTTGCTTCTCACCTAACAAGGAAAGAGCAGGCTGTTTTAACACAGCGGACCATACAGCCTTCGCCCTGTCCCTGCTTCTGGGATCAGGGTAGGGGCGATACCAAAAATGTCCCATAACAATACTTGTGAAAACTTCACCCAAATCTTTGAGAAGAACCCAAGGAACCTGGTGGTGAGCGCCCTCATGTTCCTGGCTGGTGTGGTGGGCAACCTACTGGCACTGGCCATCCTTGGCGTTCGCCAGAAAGAGCGTCGAGCTAAATCTTCCGTCTTCTGCATCCTAGTGACAGGACTGGCTCTGACAGACCTGGCGGGTACGTGTTTGCTCAGCCCGCCTGTATTCGTCTGCTACGACTACAACACCACTCTGGTGGGGTTGACTGGAGATATGCGGCTGTGCAAACTCTTCGCCTTTGCAATGACCTTCTTCGGCCTGGCCTCCATGCTGATCCTTTGCGCCATGGCGGTGGAGCGGTGCCTGGCCATCAGCCACCCATACTTCTACTCCAAACACGTACGCCGCAGCTTCGCCAAGGCTGTGCTCGTCCTTATCTACCTCTTCACGGGTGCCTTTTGTCTGCTGCCCTTCTTCGGCTTCGGACGTCACAAGCAGTACTGCCCCGGCACATGGTGCTTCATCAAGATGGAGGCCGAAGGCAAGGAACAGGAGGAGGCGTGGACGCTGTCTTTCTCGCTCTCTTATGCCTTGCTCATGGCTCTGCTCATCGCCGTGGTCTTCATGTGCAATGGCTCAGTCATCGTCAGCCTGTGCCGCATGCACCGCAGCCAGATGACCCGTCGAGGCTCGGTGGTCTCGGCCGTACGGAAGAGAAGGCTGAGCTCATGGTTCGGACAGGGCGAGGAGGAGATGGACCACCTGGTGCTGCTGGCTTGCATGACCATCATCTTTGTTATCTGCTCCCTGCCGCTCACTGTGAGTACAATATTTAGTCTTGATCACATCCTGTTGAATTAGACAGGTTCATTAGTTCACTACTTCACTAGGACCAGATCCGTGTCACAATTAGGGTCTTATTGGGCCCTCCATAAGAAAATGACCTTCAGTGAATAAAAATGAGCAGGTTTTTGCATTCAAAATTGGAAGCTGTTGCTCTGATGCAGGCTGTTAGGCTATTATTGGTAGCCATGAGTCATGTGTGTAAATTGAATGAGTAGTAATATAAAGGGTGCAATAAAGACATTAGGTGGCTCAGTTGCTTCGGGCCCCCGGGATGCTAAAGGCCCTGGTGTGATTACCACATATGCATTTCCGGTAGTTACTCTCTCGCGCCTAACCAGTGTTAGCTAAACTCTTCAAGTCATTTTCAACCAGCAACAATCTCTTTTCTTCATCCCAGTCCCATGGTATCAGTTTACATTAATGTTAGCTGATAAACTGGCCTATTTCTAGAATTGCTTGGAAAACTATTAGCAGTAAAACGTCACTGGAGTTGTCTTAATCAGTTATTTGCTTTTAGTAAATTATTAACAGTTGTTTAGTCTGTGCGTGCTTAAGATGCCTACACTCTTCTCAGAGGGCATATGGTTTTTTGGCTTTAGCAACACGCCACTAGCGTTTTCAAGCCACTGCCAATTAGTAAGACCATAAAATTTTTTGTTCAGCTGCAAACACTTCCATCCTGCTCACACGTAGGTACAAATGCTGCATGACTTGCACAGTGAGTCTTACATAAAAAAGCCTCAGTTGTCTGAGTTTTCAGTGTCTGCGTTGGAGGTAGGTGTGTCGCGGCCTCATGAGGTGTTGCATAACCCAGGCTAGTATTTGAATAGTTTGTCTAACCACCTGCCGTGCTATTCCAGCTCTGCTTATGCCTTTTTGCCTAACCGAAAGGGGGAATGGTTCGTTACGAGTTTGACAACCTTGGAGGACTGGATTAGACTAGCCCAGCTTTCCCTGAGCCCAGTGGCAGTCTCGGGCCTGTGTTTACAAACTCTTGCATTTCAGGAATGCAGCACTAATGTCAGGTTAGGTTCTTAACCATGTGTATATTTCACTTAGTGTTGTTTTTTTTTGGCCAGACAGCAGGTCTGATCTAGGAACAGTGCAGACTTCTTAAGGTTACGGACAATCCTGAATTTCAAAGAGCATAGCAGGAAAGCATGCTGGGATATTCATGGATGAAACACTGCTGCTTTGCATACATTTAAAACAGCCTTCTTCTTAGAATTAGCCTTGTGAGCTCCCTGTGTCATACCGCTTTCCTTTATGTAAAACTCATTACTGAATATCAGATAACTGAAAGAAGCTGCTACGACTTACAGCTGACGAAGAGATCAAGAAATGGAATGATGAAGAGATAGAATAAAGGATGCTTTGGTATTTCATTTTCCATTTGATAAGATCTAAAAAAAAAAGTGTAGCGTTTTATGCTTTTTGTTTGTGCTGAAGCTGGTAACCTGAATTTTTCAAAATGAGGAAATGACTTCTAGTTCTTAGTGTGTGCAAATAACCAAGAGAGCTTGTGGTGATTCTAAGTAGACTAAATTTGTGCCTGTTTTTTTATAGCTGTGTGGTGTTAGATCTGTTATTACCTTCAGTAATTGTTTCTTTCCTCACTCCATCTCTCTCGTTCTCTCTCTCTCCCCTTCACTGCTTGTCTTTATATATACATATATATATGTATATATATATATACATACATTTTTGACTTACAGTTAAGTACTTTGTGTGGTGGTCGCTGATATTTGCACAGTTGCACAATATATATATTTATATATATTTTATATATATATATATTTTATGATAATAGTTATATGTTAGGGTTACTGTATATAGCGCCTTACTCATACCCGGGGTGCTCTACAATGTAGGGGGACAAAAGACAGAGAGGATAGATGCATTTTGAGGAAAGATTTTAGCTGGGCTTGAGAGTTGTAGCAGCAACCTGGAAGAGCCAGAATACAAGAAAAGGAGGAGCTGTGTGGTGATAAAAAGGTGAGGGTGATAGACAGATGTAGGCGTTAGCAGATGCTAGGCCATGCAAGGCCTATATTTACGGTAGACATGATTCTGTGGTTTTTAGGCCAAGATAGATCTGAGTGTCATCACCATAGAGGCCATGTGAATGAAATATGTTTTCAAGAAGCAGATTGATGAAGATATGGACGTGATATCTGGGAAGCCAGACTGAAACGCCTTAACAGCTAGCCCCTGCACTTCCAGTCTCATAACACCACTTTGTAGAGTTATAGTCAGGACCGCTAAATCAAAATCCAAGTGAAGACCAAGACTTGTAGTAGTCAAGTCCGGGTCAGTTCAGAGACCTGGGTTGCCTAAGACTGAGGCCAGACTAAGATGTTTTGTTTTTAGAATAAAAAAAATTAAATCTGTTCGTAGTTCATTGGCATCACATATCATTATATTACGATCAACAATCGTTACATATACAAATACATATGGCATTCTGTCGTATATCTTGTAAAATATGACACATAAAATTCATCCTAAAGTCTTAGTAATTGTGATTTTATCATAGTCTTAGTCAAACTAAAAGCAGTGGTGAGGGCTCTGAGCTTGACGTGCATGAAAACTGAAAACTACAGCTCTGTGATGTTTCCTCAGGGGTCTTTACAAATGAGGCTTTGAAACACAACAACTTATACTGTCACTCTGAAACTAAAGAGTGGATATGTGTCTAAACTTGTCGAGTCAGAACTTCAGCTTTCCCCTCTACGGCCTGACGTCCAGCACTCAGTAGCTTCCAAGTCAGCCTTTTCATTAGGAGAGTCTAAAAAAGACTACAGTACACAGTGTGGCCTAATTCTTCTATCAGAAAGAAAGCCGCAGTCCAGACCTTTACATGCTCTGTAAATAGTTATTTAGTGCAGAAGAGACTGAAGACAGTTGGCGAAAGAAGTAATTGTAAAGATGTAGAAATGCTGCATTGTAGCACAAAATCTAATAAAAAATCATAGGTCAATCAATCAGGTCCACAGGTGTTTCTGTCCGCCCCTTCATTGGAAAAGGTTTAGTAAACACTATGGATCTGATAAAGACGTGAAGCTGTCAAGAAGCCCTTACCAAGAAAAGAAAATGAACGAAACGCCCAATCTCTAGACTAAGACATCACTGCATAGGTTTGGGACTACTGGGATTATAAAAGGCTGAAAATGCAACCAACTTCTGAGACTGAACTTTGGAGGTGTGGACACTCCTACATTTCTCATTTAATGTTTGTACTAGAATCAGGGATATTAAAGAAGAGTTTTTTCCCGCTTTTATTCTAGGAAGACTTTAAACTAGAAGTCGGAACATTGTAGTGAAGATTTGATTGCATTCAGTTACAAGAGCATTAATGAGATCAGGTACAAATGGATGATTGGTTACACATCCGAAAGGCATTAGATGGTGCTATGGGTCACTGCTCAGCCCATTTAGTGCCTGCAGAAAATTCTGTTAAAATATAACTTCATCAAACACACATTCTGGGCCCAGAGCCAGGTACGGAGAGAGGAGTGTGCTCTTTCTCACTCTATCTCTCTATACCTGTCTTTCTTGTTAGGACAGCCTAACGGTATTAAAATGGCCTCCAGGTTGGCGTGGAACAACTGTTGTTTGATAAGCAATGATTATGGATGAAAACAAGACAGAGACAGAGAGAGAGAGAGAGAGAGAGAGAGAGAGAGAGAGAAAGAGAGAGAGACAGACAAACTCAGACGCCAGGGAGATATGAGGATGGCGATGACTAACAATAGCAGTAATTAGAATCTCGCCGGCTGTGAGGGCTCTCTGTATTTTTAGCGTTATATGAGTAAATAGTTGCTTAACCTGCACCACTGCAATTCCCTTAGACACACCAAAACACACAGCCTTTCTTCAGACACTGTACAGTACTTTATAAGGTTGACTCATTTATGGTTAAATATGTTAGCCTCATTATCCAGTATATAGATATTCCATAAACTAAGTGCAGTGTGATGCAATGTATAAAGGACAAAAATATTTCAGTCATAGTTTCAGATTTATTTGTCATTTGCACAACATGTCAGGACATTTATGCATTGAAATGCTTGTGGTGAGGCTCAGGTTGATACTCAGCAGGACAACACTATATACATACTAAACATATTAAAATAAAGAGATATAAAGGAGATATATTAAATAAGTACAAAATAAACAGAATATACAAAGACAGGAGGGATCTGTAGAAGTTCTCTCATATGTACATTACTGGACATAAGTTTAGACATAGCTGCTCATAGAAGGTTTCCTTACTTTTTTCTTAATGCTTTACTTAATAAATATAAAAGTAAACACATCATATTATAAAATAGCACTCGTGGAATTATACAGTCCACCTCAAAAAACTCCAAAATGGAACTTTACAGGAGGATTAATTAGCTTTCTTGACCTGCAGTGGGGTTGGTATAACAAGTTTACTTTCTGAGCTATTTTGGATAACTTTTATTGGTCTGTCCATCATGAATATTCACAATACTGAAAGAGTAAGTAAAAAATTTTAAACTGTGCAAAAAAAGAGATGGAAGTTTTGTGCACAACAAAATATACAGTACATTAGAGGTGGTGATATGGCAAAAATACAATACTGTAAAACATTAAGAGTACAGTGGTGTGAAAAAGTGTTTATATATTTCTTATTTATTATATTTCTTATTTTTTTGCATGTTTGTCACTGTTAATGGTTTCAGATCATCAAACTAAATAAAATATTAGTCAAAGACAACACAAGTAAACACTAAATGCAGTTTTTAAATGACGGTTTTTATTATTAAGGGAGAAAAAAATCCAAACCTACATGGCCCTGTGTAAAAACGTGTTTGCCCTCTAAACCCGGTTACTGGTTGGTTCACCCTTAGCAGCAACAACTGCAATCAAGCGTTTGCGGTAACTTGCATTGAGTCTTTCACAGCTCTGTGGAGGAAATTTGGACCACTCACCTTTGCAGAATTGTTGTAATTTAGCCACATTTAGGGGTGTTCAAGCATGAACTGCCTTTTTAAGGTCATGCCACAGCATCTCAATAGGTGTCAGGTCAGGACTTTGACTACTCCAAAGTCTTCACTTGGTTTTTCTTCAGCCATTTAGCGGTGGACTTGCTGGTGTGTTTTGGATCATTGTCCTGCTGTCAGGAACAGACGGCTGGATATTCTCCTTCAGTATCTTTTGGTAGACAGTGGAATTCATAGTTCCATGGTCCCACAGCAAAGTCCTGAAGCAGCAAAACAGCAACAGACTGTCATACTATCACCACCATATTTTACTGAGTCATGAACCTTGACCTTAACTGAGGCAGGTGAGGCATGCAGCTCTTTGGATGTTGTTTTTTTGGTCGGCCGGCCACTCCTGGGACGTTTCACCACTGTTCCACGTTTTCGACATTTGTGGATAATGGCTCTCCATGTGGTTTGCTGGAGTTCCGATACTTTAGAAATGCCTTTATATACTTTTCCAGACAATTTTTCTTATTTGTTACTGAATTTCTTTTGCTCTTGGCATGATGTCTAGCTTTTGAATATCTTTTGGTCTCTTTCAGTTTGTCAGGCAGGTCCTATTTAAGTGATTTCTATATTGAGAACAGGTGTGGCGGTAATCAGGCCTGGGTGTGGCTAGAGAAATTGAATTCAGGTGTCATAAACCACGGTTAATTTATGTTTTAGCCTTGGGTCATACACTTTTTCACACAGGGCCATGTAGGTTTGGATTTTTTTTCTCCCTTAATAATAAAAACCTTCATTTAGAAACTGCAATTTATGTTACTTGTGTTGTCTTGTGTTGTGTTGACTAATATTTAAATTTGTTTGATGATCTGAAGCATTTAAGAGTGACATACATGAAAAAAAAGGAATCATGAAGAGGGCAAGCACTTTTTCACACCACTGCAAATGTGGTTTATCAGGATATGTATTGTTTCAGACATCTCATCAGTTGCATTTCGTCGCTGTTCAAAGAAAAACAAGAGAGAGGCAAAAACCATTCAAAAATTCATTTAATTTGAATAGAAGTCAATAGAACCAGAACCATCCTTTGGTCCATTCATCATGAAATGTTTACACAGTGTAAACAGCAACTGCTGTGTTCAAATTATGCATGGAGATACATGTTGTCCTTTGAACAGCGACGGTATGTTTTAAGTTTAAACCTGTAGAGACTATAAGATAACCAGAAACATCCATTTAGTTGGCTGTGCCTAAACTTTTGACCGGTACTGTATGCTTAAATATTTAAACCTAAATTTTCATCACAAAATAGATTGAATGTTAAGCACTCATTTAAGAATGTCCTTAGATGTTGCTTACCATTCCAATGACACTGACTTATTTAGCCATAAACACAAAATTCTGCATGTTAATACATAATACATGAAGTCATATCAGCCTTCAGAGTAAGATATTTTGTTTTTTATTTAATACTAATAATGTCCTTGTTGAATGAAAAGTAGACACTGATGGTTTCACTGTGATGTTAGCCGTTACTAACTTTGCTGAGCTTGTGACATTTCCTGCTTCTTCCTTTTCTCAGGGTCAGTGTGTGAAGTCGAGTCACAATTTACAGAAAATCATTTTTTAAAGTGCTGTTAAAGTGTTTTCATATTTTCCTGTGTTTTGTACTTACAGCACATACACATACAGTAAAGTCTCCTCCATCTGGTTTTCTTTTCTTTCATTTCAGTGAGGTAAATAGGGAACACAAGGTCATCAAGGTCATCAAGCCTATTAATTGATAAGATTCACGGCCCATTGCCTACATTTTTTATTACTGACATTATTGATACCATAGATTAGTAGCCTTTGCTTTGGTTTCACTGTATTGTGTAATAAAACCATTTTCTTTTTTTACTTTAGTTTTTAAAGTGGGACGTTTCAGATTAGTAAGTCATTGTTGAAATATGTATCTATTGCAATGTACTGAAATATATGCAGGTAATTATAATATAACATAATATATACTGAACTGTCAATCAAACAAAACTGGGAATTGAATGAAAACACATAATGGACACTCATGACTCTCCTGTGAGAATTACTTAAAGTCACTTTGTAAAGAAATCTGTTATGGTGTTATTAGCCCTAATAACTATGTGTGACACTGAGATAGGTTTCATATGTAATCAGCATACAGGAAGAACACATGGCAAGGTGAATGAGATCTTAGATACGCCTGATCAAATCAAATCAGTCAGTAACACATCCCAAATGCAGTTAAAATGTAGATTTTGTCTACATTAGTCTGACTTTTCTGCATACACCACGTGAACGAGCAGGTCCCAGAAGTATGCTTTTTTTGCAATTGGTATAAATGCTTCATGTTAAGTGGAGGTATTTTGAAACAGACAAAGATGGATCTCACTTTGCAGGGTTTTTGACAGACTCATTGTGTGTTTGAACAACCTTAGCTAATAAGATATGCATAATAAACATTTCTACACACTATATTCAGAAATTGCCCCCTAAACCAGTGTAGTATGAGACATGAGACATGAGGTTTCTAGAACAATAATACAAATAAAGGTATTTTGAACATAAACAATAGAATCAATTTATTTTATTAAAAAATTCATAAAAACTTCTTCTATAAAGTTGGTATTTCGGAGATTAGTGTTTTTCTTTGGACAGCAACTATATATTCTCTATTGACAGTTTCACACAAAGGGCACCATGCAAACCCCATATATCATTTTATTCTGCTTTGTATTTTTTCACACAACCTGCATTATCTGTGTCATTACCATTCATTGTATTTGTACATATTTCATATTTTATATATATAATATTTATTTTCTGCAACCAGCAACCTAAATACTGATGATATTGGCAGTCAGAGTATGAGAAATATAATGTTGGCAGTTAGTACAAGAAATGCACAGGTGATGTAGAGGTAAAAAAAACAGCATTGCACAATACGTTGAATTGAATATTTGAACATTTGAACATTGAATATGTAAATATTGGGCCATATAGTGTGATTATAAGAGTAAGTGTCGGCTGCTCTGCTTGTCACATGTGTCAGTATAAGGCTGATAACAGTACTCTCAGCCCATAGTTTAATTCAGTTCACAGTACTGGGCCTTATGATGTTACAAATAAAACCTGAAATATGAAGCCTATAATAATGTTACTGCACAACTTACTAATGACACCAGAGCTGTGAAACAGGAGGAGTGCTGGAGTGACTTATTGATAGCTGATGATTATTTACAAACTATGGTGTTTAGATAATGCAACTGCATTAGAGGGCATAATTAAAAGAATACCCATTCCACATCAATCACATTTGCATTTCAATATTACCGTGCCAGTATATGCCCATTTAGCTTATGCCCCTAGTTATTCACACACACAGTCAGCTGTCTTTTCATCCATTACACCACACTCTCCTATTGCTCTGTACGGTTTTGGATTTTCCTGCTGTAGGAAACCATTGGACTCTTTTCAGCAGGAAAAGCACATCGCTTAGAACGGCATGAGGGTAGGAGCTGCGGGCTTGTGTTGTGATCAATTGTACTGTTCTAACTAGGAGACCCAAAACACAATGAGTGATATTCCTGCCTCTATGCCCCTGAATGAGCTGATTTGGATCAAGTGCTCTGGGGAAAGAAATAAACCATGAGTAAACTCTAGTTCAAAACTAGCTGTATATTTGCTGAGAAAAGCTTATTAGGTGAGACATTGTGGTGTACATATCTGATGTGATCTGGGTGGTGCTGTATGTAGAGTTGCAACAAGAGGAACTACTGGGAGTTTAAAATTCTGCTGTAGCAGTTCCGCTACACAAAGAATAAGATCTTGCGCAAGAAGCACCAACAATGCCCTTTAGAGTAAAGTAAGTGTTAATTGTTTGCGTAACACCGGAAACGTTTTGAAGAAACATCACAAGACAGCAGAAAGAGATTTCTTTTGCCATCATGTAAAACAGAGTCAGGCAATGAATTATATCTACATGTGAGGTGAAAGTTTGTGAAGGACTTTGGGGTGGTTTGACAAATGCAGCTATTAACGCTTCCTATGTTGCTGCAGAACTCAACATTGCAATTGAGTTTGGTTCATTGTTGTGAGTTGTGAGAGTAATTCCAGTTAGCTGTGCCACCTTGTATTCCTCCTTGTTGTTAGGGCATTGCTTGGTAGTCATTTGGTGTTAATTGCTATCCTATCCCAGGTAGTTGCTAAGTTTTTGCGGAGTAGGGCTGTACAATAAATCATATTTTTATGGTTACTGTATTATGAGAGTGGCTGTGACAGAACAGATCAATTAACCTCATATACAGAGCCAGAAGGCTGTCATTACATTACATGCACAAACCATTAGATGTCTAATAATTGCTTCTGTGTGCTGGGAATGAACCCTGCTCTCCCACACGGAGACTAGAAACTTGTCCATTTGGCCAAACATCCAGCCAAGTACAGCTCATTTATTTATTTTTTTTGACTTTGAGGTAATGCTGACTCGTTTCTCTTCTTAGACTTTCAGTACACAAACAAGTCTGTTGTTCTGCTTTAATTAGCTGTTTGTATTCAATTCCTTCTTCTTTTGCACAACAGTAAATGGTGCTGTGAAATATTGTATTGTGTGTTGTGTCACACGTTAAAAAAGGACAGGTCAAGGAAATTCAGCAAATTTCTTGGATTCTGCTTACAAGATGTAGGACTGCAAGTGTTGCTAGCACAGTGCTGTGGTATTCCAGGTAGTTGTTAGTATTGCAGGTGTTGCTAGGCCATTACAATGCCATCCTAGGTGGGTATGTTGCAAGGCCATAACTGTGGAAATTTTTGATCATAAAATAATAACAAGCAAAAGAAAACAATGAATAAGGCCAATTCATTTATTTCCGAATTGCACTATGCTTCTGAGAAGCTACTGGCAGCCGTGACTGTCAACACGCAGACACTCTGCGAAGTGGGCGTGCTGTAATATTTATGATCCTTTTAATGCATCTTTTTACCCGCTGAAACGAACACAAACAGCAACGGCGCTGTTAGAGCACACGGTGGAGAGAATGAAATCACTGAGATCTCTCTCCTACAAGTGTTTTATTGCAGCCTTGAACATTTGTCATCTGAACCTAATTTACAGCTTGCCTGCTGTAACAGTCACTGTTTGCTCAACAAACGCACAGCAGACATTAGCCTTGACTCTTACAGAGCCAGTATAGTTCTGCACAGTAAAATTCTGGGACCAAGGTGAAACTTGTAATGGACTCGGATCGGCCCGTTTACAGCCGCCGTGGCTTCCTGTGCTGATTTTTTTCCTTTTGCAGTTTTAGTCCTACTTTAGTCATCCCTCTAACTGGGCATTAAACGTCTCGTCACCCTGACTGTGGGAAGGACTGTCAAAAATTGAACAGGCTGTGTATCTCTTTGTCGTTCCATGACGTCCATGAGATGGTGAATAGTAATTCTAATGGGCAGCTTGTTTCCAATGTCATGCATAATGATTATAGCTTTAGTGCTGTGACTCAACTCGGGCCTTCTTCAATTATACAGACACTCAATCAATCAGCCGTTTTCCAGTTATTTCCATGGGGGAAAGTTCAGGTTCCGTGTTGTTATTCAGCTGCTTTAACTGGACATTACATAACATTGCCCACATATTATCATATAGATGGGGGAGGGTAATGAATTTGTTTGCCCCTCATTGTGCAGTCGTTGTGCATGATATATACTAATAAATTGTCTAACATCTAACATTTTAAAATAGGCTTCTACAACATTACATTAAATATATCTTAAAGATATTATTATTATTATGTCATAATCTTTGCATTGTCGCTTTTGGAAGCCAGCAATGGTCAGTTTATCCTCTGTTGCTTTTTCTCTGCCGTTATTCAGAATCCCTGTATAAAGTCAACTGAGCACATATTAACCAAGCAATATCCATCCATCCATTTTTAAATGAAATGAGTAATAATAATATTAATATTAATGCTTTTAATAACATTCTGATCTGCCCTTAGGAGATGCCTGGAATTTGGAACCAGTGAAAATCAACAAACAAATAATACATTGTTATGTCGTTATGGAAAGGATTGATTAGATTCTCAAATGGCAGATTTTAACAGAAGAAAGGACTGTTTAATACTGTTTAAAGGTTTTATCAATATTTAATAACAATATCAAACAAAGTTCAGTTCTCAGTTACCTCAGAGGAAGACAATGCAGTCAGCTGGTCTCGAGAACAATTTCCATGTCCCATGACAAGAGACAAACCCAGTTGTTGGGAAAGGCACAAGACAGACATCGTTCTCAATTTAAAGTTAATAAGTTGTAATATTTTGGAAAAATCTGTACACACAGAAGTGTTTTCTTCTCATCAAATAAGGATAGTTTTGGCAACCATAAAAACTATTTTGAAAATATGGTATCATCCATGCTCGTCTTGTTTGGCTTGCTTATTTTCGGGACATTACTCTCCTGGAATGCACAACGTTTCAGGATAAATAAAAGCAAAACAAAAACAAGTGCATCCTGACAAACCCTGAGGAAGAGCTATGGAAAATAACGAGAGCTGAATGACTTTAGTGAATGAGTGGAAACTCTTACAAACTGCATCCGTTGTTTATTTACATATGCCTACTTATCCTCTATTTTCACAAGTCTGACACTGACCACAACTATTATAATCATATTACCACCATTGTTATATATTCCACAATGTGAATAATGTGTAATATTGGGTAATAACAGTGGACAGATATTTAGCTTTATGAATATCGTTCTGTATTCTGTAGTATATCTGTATTCTTTGCTAATAAAATATGGAGAGTGACATTCTACAACACTACAGCACTACAGATAACATTAATCATTATAGGTAGTGATTTAATGTATGTGAATGTGTTTGTTTAGCTAATTCACCACCTCTCCCTACGGTAGGCCAGTTATTCATTCTAGTTAGCATCCAATACCATGCTAAATCAAGCGTGCTGGTAAAAGACTTATGAGATGCTTGGAAGCTTCCAGGACAAATCCGGAACCAAGCTTTGTTCTCACTAGCTCACCAGATATCTGTTACGGTTTTTGGAAAATGAGAAATTCCTGCTATTTTTACTGCAGTAATATTTACTAGGATTCAGTATAACAATAAATGTTGCTTTTACCAACACACTTACTGCAAAGTTATAGTGAAATAATGTACTATTATGTGTGTAATAATATAAATAATAATACATAATGTACGTATTTTTTTTCATAGTGCACACTTTAAACAACAGAAGGTTGACCTACCTTTACAATCCAATAAAACAATTGAACCTTGAAAGACAAACGAATAAAGAAAATGCATAGAAAGCAGATATAGGATCTAGTAAGACATCTGAGCTTTGTGAAGCAAAATGAAGCACAATAGACAGAAGAGTCATCATCTGTTTAGATCATCTAGTCACTTTTTTTCTCACTGCATTTATTTGCGAATAGCTTTTCAGAATGTGGGATTGAAAGGCAATGCAGCGTAGCCTGTGCCAATAAGATAAGTGTTTGCACAAGCGGCCTAGCCGACTTTGTTTTTGCAAAAGAAATTACAGCCAGTCAATTCTGTTTGACAAAAAGGTCAGGTCTTCATAGCTGGATATTTGAATGTAGTTGAGCTGCGTCACGATGGGTGAGTTAATAAGGGCCCGTTGACCTGCCTTCGGTTTAAAACCTAGAAGAATGAGAAAAGCCCAAAACCAACAAATATATACAATCATGGCCTTATTTTTTACAAGACTGTCTGCAGTGATTTGTGGATTTTACGGGGGCACGTTTGATAGAATCATGGTTATTTTCTTCAGTTTCTGACACAAAACAAGCCTTAACTGAAAACCAGCTTTGTATGTACACTCATAAAATCCTTGTTGTAGAAACAACATCATGAAATACTGGTTTTAAAATGGCTTTTTTCTCGGTGTGACAGTGGGGTGGTTTGTTCGGAGAAGAAAGTAATGGAAAGTATAGACTGAGAAAAAGAGAATTAGAGAATAAGCAGAGCTCATGGTCTGTACATTAAATGGTCTGTAAATCCATGATTTGTAATTACTAACTTATGCAACTTTCATTAACAGTACATAAATTGCATAACTGAATAATGCAAATTGCTTTGAACAATATCGAATAATAATTTAAATGCAAGGAAGTGTATTAGGGATTTTGTATGCAAATTTACCACACACTGAATGGAGTGCAAATGTAGCCCTGGAACTGCTAGCCTGCCAGGAAATCTCATCCACACAATTCACTTATACAAATAGAACCAGATTTTTTATGATTTCTCTAAAGATATGAAAGAAGTGTTATAAATGGTGCAGAGCGAGAAGATAAACATGAACTGAACTTAGGTGGCCCTAGTGAGGCTAGATCCATCTTTTAATGATGACTTCATTCAGCATGTCGCAGTTGCCTTAAAATGTTTTATGGACTTACTCACATCAACAACTGTACCTTTCCCCTGTCGTGTTCTTTCCCTTCATTAACTCCGAAAGTGCTCTTTTCAATAGTCCTCCTGCTCAGGCAAATTGATCAGCAGCCCTCTCATGGACTGATCTTATTAACTCCTTTCCACTTTAAGACACTGATAAAGGTAAAGATCAATAACAGAGTGAGCGAATGCATTCATTCGTGGCAATCTGGTTTTCCAACCCTATGAGGCAGACCAAGAATAAAAAGAAGACTATAACTGTATAAGTACAGGACTACTTTAAACCTAGGGGTTTTACATAACCCTACCAGGAGGCTATATTGATTGGTCTAACCTTAAGCTGTTTCTAAAACACACCCATTGGCCTATAACGGATGCTGAAATGAGTAATTCAGTTATAGTCATCTTTTTATTCTTGGTCTGCCTCAAAGGGTTGGAATTATTGAGAGGCTTACTACCACTGCAAACTATTTTGGATTTTTAGATTGGGATTAGCTGTTTGGCAGTGTCCTGCTAAGATAGAAGCTGTCCAGTGTCCATTGGCCACCACAAACAGTCTATGTCAAGTCAAGGTTTATTTATATAGCACCTTTCCAGCATTGTCTCAAAGGAATCCAAGCCCCAGTTGAACAAGCCAAAGGTGACAATGGCCAAGTAAGATGAAGACACTTTAAGAAGGACCAAGACTCAGAAGGGGTCATTTGTCCTCCTTTGGTTGACATTGAATAGCAAGGCAAAACACAAAAGCAATATAAAAAAGATATGAATGTACAAATACACTCATCATCAGAAATCGTTCCACTCAGAAGGAAGAGTCAGAGTAATGCTTTTGGGAAGGAAGATAAAAGTTACTAGGAACAATAAATGATGGTGAATTTAGACTGATATGGGGAATATTTACTGAGCTACACATACAGAAGTAGTGTCTCACAGTATAACATCGGGCCGCCATGTTCAGTAATGCAAAAGAAAACAAACAGTGTGCGACTGGAGAGATATATTAGATCAACCAGTAATAACAGATAACTGGTAAAGTCCTATTAGAGTACCAAAAAGAAACAGATGTGAAAGTCGGAGGAAAATCAGTCACTGTTTCTAGTAAAAACCTGTGACTGTTGTTAGGAGCCAGGAAACAGCCAGAAAAGCTTGGATGGACTAGGTCTTATGTCATAGTCTCTGG
Source organism: Prochilodus magdalenae (assembly GCA_024036415.1). NCBI lineage: Eukaryota > Metazoa > Chordata > Actinopteri > Characiformes > Prochilodontidae > Prochilodus > Prochilodus magdalenae. The sequence goes on from JAMWET010005476.1 coordinate 93,829, forward strand.
AGTTGAATTGGAACGATGGATTGTTCTTCTTACAAGGAAAACCATGAGTGTTCAACCAAGTTGGAGATTTAGTGATTTTAAAAGCCATAACATTTAATCATATCATCATTTTCATAATCCTTACATCATTTAGTGACCCCTCCTTTGTCCTTTATCATGAAAGCGCACACTTCTCTCAGAATATAAATGTTCCATCATCAGATAGAGGTAATCAGAACACCTATCTATAGAACTGCATCGACCCTTTCCTGTAAGCAGACCCACACTATGCCAGAAAAATGCCCTCCACAGAATAACAGAGATACCAGACCCCTTCTCTATAGGGGTCCAGCATTAAGATCGATACTCTCATTTACGCGTACCCATGAAGCATGACTCCTCTGATATCCTAGCGCTAATTTAATACCTACACGCTCAGTTCTGGCCATACCAGCTTCAGTTACCTGCGTGAGAAGAAAGCAATGACATGTAGAACCAGTTTACTACCCACAATGTCTGAACAAGCATAGAGCAATAACGCAGTCCCAGGCCAGATATAAGATTACATGCATTCTCTTATCAGCCCATCTTCAGAGGAAAATAATAGCAGCAGATCTGTCTGAGAATATTATGTCGCTGCTTTAGTTGCATATTTGAGTTTCTAGAAGCAATTCCGCTGTCAGGGGTTTTGTCTCGTGCAAGCCTATTTCTGAATAATGATGCTGGACTATTCCTTTAAACCTGAAACCTCTAGATTCAAATAGTTGCTTGATAATGGCACTGGCCCAGCTGGCTTTTATAGAGAAGAAATACACAAACACCCACAAAACACATGGGATTCTGGTCTAAAAGTGATTTTCACGACATCAAAGCATGAGGAGGAAACATTATTTTCCATCCTCCACAGGAAGTCCTCCTCTGTTCGTGACTTGGACATTCATCCTGTATTAGTTCTTTACAGGCAGAGTGTGCTGAAAAATGAGGTGCCATCCGGAATAGTGATGATGGCACAGTCGGATGTGGTTTCTCCGGATATACGCACAAACAGCTTACCATTTGTGTTACTCGTCTGTCTACAGCCCCTCATTCATCATATACGTAAGATTAATGTAGGTGATGAATAGGGTAGTAAGCCTGCACTGTTTGTTGTGTAAGACCTTTGGACAGACAGCTAGCAATGGAGAACATCTGCAAAATATACGGACATGGAGTTAAATCTTCAGATCGTTCATTGCATATTTAAGTCATGTGACTTTATAAAACATGCAGGCTGAACAACTGGAATATAACCCCATTTAGAATAGCTCTGGCCAAATGTCATGAATGGTTAGTTTGTGAAAAGATGAAAGTTAGTTTAACATGGCTTTACGGTCTGTCCATTCACTTTCTGAATACCCAGAGCCTGCAATGTAAGAATGTTTTCAATTATTTTAGAGGCCAGAGTCAATAGAAAATAGGAGAAATGACTCAAAGACCTTGACCTCTCCTGGGGCCCAATATACATGCTGTTTGAGTTGTGTATCTTTGGGCAGACAGTGTGTCACCAGAGTTAAACTCTAATTCCTTTTCAATGAAATGTTTTATTTGGATGCTTTTAGAGCTTATGGGAGTTACCCTTGAGTATAACGCCAAGCACCAAGGATTTGATCTATAATCAGCTCAGAGCACAGTGGTTAATACAAAAACTGAATTATTTTTCCCATGTTCTGACGTCCTACCAAAACTGATATAGTGTTCCGAAGCTCGGGCGTCTAAAATGATTGTTTGAAACTATTGGATCATAAATGTTTTACCTGTGAAACGCTGAATACTATAAGACCACATACAAATATAAACATAAACATTAAAAATAGATTTTTATGTTTCTACAAACACCCAGGTAAAAATGAAGTATATTTACATGTACTAGAAATGTACTTTAATACCTGCAAGTACAATTTATGAACATTATTGTTTTGTGTGTTAAACACTAGTGCGAAATGTATATATTCCCAGTGTAATAATTACAAGTACATTTTTCCTCAGTAGTGTACTTATTGGAAGTAAATTAAATATTTAAAAGTATATTTTAATGTTCTAATTATATAATAATTATATGTTCAGGGAAGTATACTAAGTACACTTAATTTAAGAACACTTTTTTCCTCCTTGGCATGCTTTCTGGTTTTTCCCTTTCCTTTAGCGTGCTATGTAGTTGTTTGTTCATGTAAAAGGTCTGGAAAGTTATAAAACCTAAAGTACACGCCAGAGGGAGAAACTCTGTCCCACAGAAACCAGTTTTCTCAGCTGCCAGAAAAGCTTCTTTGGTGTTCCAGCCCTTTTTTCTGTTACAAGATGACATCATCTCATAACACTGCTCCTACTGCCCGCCTACTAGCAAGCTTGCCATGCCTTCATACAACACACAGAGAGCTAAAACAATAAGGACTTACACTCTAAAATGTCTTGCTCCAGCCTAGCTTGGAAAGGTGGATCTACCAACTTGTTCCACCAGACTTTCAGGATTGGACTTGAAAAGGACAGGAACTGAAGACATTGTAAGAATAGCAGTAACCGTGTGGGGAGAAACTTGGCAGTTGACCAGTCAAAACAGAATGGGCAAGCTGACCAATCAGAGCACACTGTGCTCCTCAGGAGGCAGGAGTTACAGACACTGGAACTCTAACGCAGCGTTTCAGACAAAAGGGGGAACACAGATGTTTTTGGAAAATTGTAAACATTAAAAATTCCGTAATAATAATAATAAATCTCTGGGTAAATCACACTTTGAGGGGGTAAATACTGTGTATTTATTTAGAGATTTTCATGTTGATTATTTGTGCTGTTATGGTTGAAAATGAATCACTCATTTCACTACTACACTAGTTTATACTGCTGACAATGAAAAAAGCAAGTAGGGGCATAGATACAAATAAAAGTCTGTATCCATAATCCAAATCAATTTAGAGAAAATAGATAATAAAGCTGTAGCTGAAAGGAATCTGCCAGCAGGGTAATACTTGTAATTTCAAACAATACATAGGAAGCAGCATGAGTGGAGTTGACAGTGTGTTGTCATCACATAGCTGTATCTTCTCCATTGCCAGTAAAAGCTCAGATTGAGTGGTATAAGCCTATTTTCCAAACTCCTCACCCTCCCTAAAAGATCCATCATCACCTCTAGCACTTAATAGAATGCTCTGCCATCACAAGTCATGGCTAACTAGTAACCTACATTTACGGCATTTAGCTGATGCTCTTATCCAGAGCAACTTACAAGGTTAACCACATTACAGATAGGCCAGTGTAGTGTTAGGAGTCTTGCCCAAGGACTCTTATTGGTGTAGCACAGCATAGTCACCCATACTGGGATTTGAACCCCAGTCTCCCACGTGCGGGTGGTGGATACTTGGTGGGTAGTGGTGTTATCCGCTGAGCTACACCAACCACTAGAAGTTGTCTCTAGTTGTCTAGAAGGCTAGACAACCGCTCTGAGGGATAGCTACTAACTTTAGCTGGTACTGACCTTGCAAAGCAAACCATGCCTACATTTCTCAAATGTAGCTGCATAAAACAAATTGCCTTCCATTCTCACAAGTTTAAAAATAGAATAGTGGGCTTTGACACTTGACCTCAGAACTACCTTAAATTGAACCAGTGAGCACACTAAAAGCAGTCACATGACAAGGCATTATTTACTGCCTTTTTCTTTTGTCTGGCCAGTCAGGCCGGGTCTCTTTTAATCAATTGTAATATAGACTGAATCCATATCTCATTTCGGAACTCATGATGACTGTGACTCACCAAGATTTACATGCTAACCAGGGTATTCAGAATGGCAGTATAATGCTCTGGGTAATAATGTTAATAATGGTCGCTGTTGTTAATTCTTTGTACGTCTGTAGCGGAGCTGTAGGTTTAGGAATAGGGCCTGCGGTTGTGAATGTGTTCATTTAACCATGTTCCAAAACCACAAAAAACACCAGTTATATTGATTCATTGATTGGTAGATTACAGTAACGAGTCTTTCAGGGGACTGGAAGGCAGCTTTCCGTATATTCGAGTGCTCATTCCTTGTGTCCGGATCTTTGGAGCTAAGTGGTTCTTACATTAATGACTCCCATTTAACACATGCACTGTAAAATGCACAGGACAGTTAACTGATCATCACTAATATGCACTGTTTATTAATACATTAGTAGATTATCTGAGAGTGGGAGACAAGGCACACATGACTGCTTAGAAATTTAAAACATGGTTATATATAACTATACTGAAACATATAGAAATATGTGGACTAATAAAGAACATATCCAGCCATAATGGTAAAGCATCTCAATTTGGGATCACCATGGTCTGCTTCCCACTGTAGATAATGTAGATAACATACGTCTTAGGAGGGAGGAAAGCCTTGTTCCTGACCTTTCCCAGAGCTAAGACAGAGCAGCCGTTTATACTTCACAGATAAATAAATTATGGGCTATTTCTGAATGAACTGTTATTCAGTAATTTATGTTGTCTCAAGTTCTATTTATAGATACCTGTGTCACATTTCTGTGGACTTGATTAATATCATCTGTCCATGTCTTAATATATCTTCTAATTATAATCCGGAAAACATTTACCCTTGTGGTCATAAAGCTTAAACTGTGATGGGGCACATGCTGAAGGATGGAGATGGGTAGTTGTGAAAGGAGTGGGACAAAGGTGTACATGCGAGTAAGCGTAGGTGCACTTTGTAGGTTTTGCAGCTATTGATAGCAATTGATTAGCCTTCGTCTACCCCATCCAGCAACGGAAAGAGATCACCAGAGGACCAACGCTCACCATGTTGTTATTTAAAAAAGGTGGACCATACTCAGCCCAGCAGTGGCACTGAAGTTGGCCACTGGACTTAACCACAGGACCACTGTGTACTGGATATTTTTAGTTAGTGGACCACACATAGAGCTGTTTAAAAACTCACTGTGCCTGAGACTTTCAGTCCAGCCAGGGATGCATTATTAATTGGGCCACTGACTGATAGATGCCCCCACCCTAGATTGAGGTGACTCAAATACTTGTGTCAATCCACAGCAACTGCTAACTTTAGATGAACAGATAGCCCTTGAATATGTACAAATCACAAATACATGAATTAATGTTATAATAAAAAGAATCATAACACTAATAACAATCATAATTAAACAACAACAACAATAATAATAGCAATTATAATAATTATTATCATTCTTGTTATTATTCTTGTTATAATAATAATAATAATAATAATTATTATTATTATTGTTATTATTATTATTGTTATTGTTATTGTTATTGTTATTGTTATTGTTATTATTATTATTATTATTATTATTATTATTGTTGTTGTTGTTGTTATTATCTCATATATTGGTTCTGCCTTTCAAAAGGGATGTTTTAAATTCTGAAATATTGATGCTGCCTTTTATTGTGTGCATGACATCTTCTATTTTGACCTGGTTTCACTTGAAAGAGAATTAGAAAAATGAGCCAAATCTTGCAAAATGTTCTAATCTTACACAGTAATATTACTCAAACTTTATATTTGACGTACATTTATGTAAATGATTTTGTGGTAATTATTTTAAAAGGTCATACACAAAAACCGTACATATATTTTACATACAAATCTCTAAATATTTCCCAAAAAAACTGTGTTAGTGCTAAATAGTTGTATTGATTTTCATAACAGGACACAAACTACCAATTACAAACTTTCATTGTTGCTCAAAGTAGACATAAACCCGGATATGATATATCCAGGTCCTGTTTTCAGGGCCCACTTTACAGGTTGTCTTTTATGCACTGTTGTTGGAGTATAAGTGACTTCCAAAGACTCCTGTTCTCAGGGCCCCTGAAAGACCGTGAATCATCTCTCGTTCCAGCCCAAGACACACCATCATGTCAGTGTCATCATATCCGCTTAGCAGCAGTCCTATGATGGTCACTTTCCAGTCACTGATGGAACAGAGGGAGGCTAATAAAGTTAACTTTCACCCCTAAAGCATGAGCCATTTGGCCAGCAGACAAAATTTTAGCGTCGCTTACTCATCCTGTCATTAATACTCAGTCAAGTAATCTCCACATCTGCAGCGCAGGTGAGGAAGAGTCTCCACTGATGAGTTATTTTTTTTACTGTCGAGGAAGAAGAAAGAACATCCCCAGCTTTAGTTTTCAGGGCAGCAGCCTGTTAAAATCAATCTGACCAGCAATTTAGGAAACCTCTTCAGTTCCAAACCCTTCTTTTGTGACAGCCAGACCAAAATAAAAATAACGAACACTAATAGAGATTTATTTCAAATTTGATCCAAGCAAAGTGTTAAGTTCAGCCCGGGCTGCGTGCTGATGGATGATTAGAAGCTGTTGTGGAAACTGTTCCACTGCTGCGGACGTAGCTCTATGGAGTTGTTTCATCACGTAGCCAGGCAGGATATAGAGGTGGTAAATCCTAGCCAGAGGTGTGTCTATCCTTGTGTCAGCTGGTTCTGCTTGCTCCAGCTCACACAATAGAGACATTTGTCTGTGATGACAAAAGGAATATTTGCCCTGCTTCTCTAAAACAGTCCCCTTGTTCTGTGATGAAAGGGCCACAGAAACACATTAAGACATGACAGGTGTTACCTACATGCTAAACTAACAGTAGAACTTGAACATGTGTTTTTTTTTTTTTTTTTTTATCTGTGATGCGAATGACAATAAAGTCTCCTTGAATCCTTGAATCCTTGAATCCTTGTTGGCAGTTTTCGGTTGTGCTGACCTTCCCGGTTAATCTTAATGTTTTATTACTTGAAGTGACCTTTCAGTGTCACTGAATTGTAAAATTTCAGAGTTACAGGAAGTTGTTCTCATTGTCATGAACACGTTGTTATATGTGACCCACGGTAATGATTTACTGCATGGTGTAATTTTGTGCTATAACCCGGAGTCTTTGTTCCCTGGTGAATTTGTTTTCCAGATACCCCACTAAGTTTTACGGCTAGTCATCCAGAGTGCGGAGGGGAAATGTACGTAGGACTCCCAGATATTCACATGCCGAGCATGTTATATGGCCATGCAGAGGGCAAAATACAGATACCAGTGTAAAATATGGTCACTTAATTGAAACCATGCAATAAAAGGTCCCCATGAAGTTTGTGGTCTGAGGTTGAGTAGACTGTGGACCTGCTGTTTGTGATATCTTGTGTATTCTGGCTGTCAGGCTATGAGAAATGTTCTATCCTTCACCCTCATATTAGTGTCCGACCAAACTGAAGAGTCGTTAAGGTTTGTGGGTAGTGAATCTTAGCACTGGCCGCAGTGAGGGTAACTTAAGGATACAGAGAGTGAAGTCGTTGTTAATTCACAGGTACAATCAGGTGCATACATGTGCTTTGTTGGCTGATGTGTGTGCTGCCTGACGTGCAACATCCAATGAGCAGATGGAGACTTGGATCGGCAATAATTTGGCTTCTCATTAAGTCTTATGCTTCTCTCCAGAACGCTACGTTCCCAGGCCCAGAGTTGAATGTCTGTCTCCATGCCAGCCTCTCTGCTCTGCCTGTCTGCTCCAACATCTTGCTCTCTGCATGATCTCTTGAAGGCCAATTTGTTATTCACTGATGAAATGGGGAAATTTTGCCTTTGCTTTGGCAATCTTGTTGAGAAATGATGCCACCGCCACCTGTGCCTGGGACGCTAAGAGAGCATGATTGCCCTCAGTCATATCCCCCAGAGCAATGCTTGCCAAAACAGGGGTATGTTGGCTGACCTTGTTTAAATATGCGCTAGATGCTGTTTGAAAAAATGCCACGGCAAGCTTTGCGTGATTTCGAGGAAGGACACGCTAGTGCTCACCGCCGCGGCTTGGAATAAAGACAAACACATTGACTTAATTATTTCAGTATTTCTAGCTACTACATAATACCTGCTTCAGCTAATCAATTCTTCTTTACATTAACTATGGCTGTGCTACAGATGAAATAGAACAAATCCATACAGTGACTGAAGTGCATCAAGAAGTCAAGAACTAAACCTTCAGACCTGCAGCTGATTCTATCTAGAGGAGTCACTTGAGCTTGCGATACTACTAGCCTACTGTATAGTGAGCATTGCTTGTGTTAGCAGGTCATCTCAATGTACAATCTAGATTCAACAAATAGTGATCCGCTCTGAGAGGCTTACCCAGACCTAAGCTGAAGTCTTGACTGATCATCAGAGAGATAAGTTGTTAGCAATGTTTGTCAGTATTTTTATGTAGCCATTGCAAAAGTTCGGATGCCCTATAAAAATTATTCAACTTAGGTTAAAATTAAATAGATCAATTATCTCATGTTCCAAATATGTTTTTTTCCTTATCCTGTAAAATGATCGTTTTGAGTTTTATAAAAATTGTATTGTTTCAAAAGTTTCTAACAGCAGCAACATATAACAGTAAACAGAGGGGAGCTTCCTCAAAGCAAACTCAGCATAGTCAGGTTTTTTTTTTTATATACTAGTATACTAATTTGCATTCCTAAGTAAAAATAAAGTATATTTTAGAGTACTAGAAATATACTTTAATATGTACTTAATATGGTGTCTCAAAATAGTAAGTTAAGTAAAATTAGTTTTATTTCATAATTTATTATGAATGAATTTATTATGAATTAATTTATTTATTTCATAAATTCATTTTCATATTTTTAATAGCACTAATGTTTATATTTAGCATATTAAGTACATAGTATATAGAATATAGAAAATAGCACACTTTCAGTACATTAAGAATGCAAGGAAATATACTAAGTATATCTAAATTACGTATACTGCAGTGTAGTTTTTTTCTCCTGGGTTAATCTGTATTACTGGTGGATATCTGCTCTACACCTTTTTTATTGGTTCCTTGGGTAAATTTTTCACTTGGTTATAAAATGCAGAAACATTTTTTTTTTCATTTCTGTACAGCAACCATACGCTGTGCAGTTGTGCAGTAAATTGGAACTTCCACAACCTAAATAATAACACAATGTAAATGAATAATGAATTCACCAGTATGGACACACTCTGAGGTCCTACACTCCTAAGATAATCCTTCAACAATTGCTGCTTCAAACTCTGGATGTGCTTTGGCAAATATAAGCCTCCATAGCAACACCAAACACATTTCTCTGCCTCTTGTAGTGGAAACTGGAACTGCTGATCTGCGGTTTATTGAATTTAAAACAGTTTAAAGCCATAAGGACATAAGCTCGTACTTAGTGTGCTTCCACATTGCTAATGCTCAAACAAACATTCAGCGCCAGTTCATCGTTTATTAACACTTACGTGTATTTGAAAAAAGCAATAAAAACATATCTCAAAAATGAGATAAGGCAGTTATGTACGCACGCACACAAAACCTGTTTTTTGTTCTTTCAATTGCTTCTGAAACACTTGATTGGTACAACAGCTGCTCCGGCTCTCCCATGTTTGCCCAGAAATTAATCCTCCACACCACAATGCATGAAACCCTTCCCCTCTTCGTTTATAAGCCTTATGTCATTGCCAGTACAAACAAAAGAGAGAAAAGAAATCCCTATGGATTTTAATGACCAGCTGGGTGTTTGAGAAATGAGTCCCTGAATTGCTGAAGATCCTGGAGATCAGCTGCTTTTCATGCATATCTATGTGCCACACTGATGCCTAGAACAAGCGGGCATTGCTGCATTAGAATAGACCCAGCTTCCTGGTGTTTGAACCATTTCCCTTCGTCCTGTCATTCAGATGCACTTTTGTGTGTCCCTCCTGTCCCTCTGGTCTTTTCAGCCTGACATCTTTCTCCAATTAGCAGATTCCCAGGTGGAGACTTGACTCTGGACTGATCCGGTCATGATGTCACTCTGTTCCCATGCTATTGTCTTCTAATCTCTGGTCTCACAGGAATCAGAAGCACTGGAGCTGGTTGGTGAAGCTGTATATGGAATTGAACAAGTTATTGGAGTAATGATGTGGGGTTACCTCATCAATGAACGGCAAACAGAGGGGCAAAGCAGCCTTAATATAGTGAGACTAATGGAATCGCTTTAACAAGCATTTTAAAATTCTATCATTGATGGCTTGAAAGCTTAAAGTCTTTATGAACAATGAAGGGATTTAGCAAGCTGTTTCCTCATCCATCATGTGGTGTGGGCGACGAACACTGCTAGCATAGCGTGAAGCAATGCAATAACAAAATCTATAGAAACATGGAATGCTTACCGCACTATAATGATCCATGGTGTTGTGATGAACCCTTTGCAACATATCTGTTGCACTTCCACATTTTTGGAATGCGCGCTGGCAGTTTTCTGGCCACTTGTTCAGGCTCTGAGTCATGCATATTGCCGGCTGTAGTCTCCATTTGATAATGAGCCAGCATAATGACACAGACTAATGTTCAGCGCTCCCCTCTGCCTTAAAGGGTCATTTGTGCATCAGTGGCAGGAAAAGGCTGGATGTATCATGGATGAGACATTGCACCACAGGAAGTAGCAAAGGGATTAAATTAGCTACAGAAGTGTGGCAGGTTGGGCTTTGTTGTTGTCAATCAAATCCTTGATTTGATTGACAACAATCCATGATTACATTATGAGTCTTCATTGATCAGATGTAGCATGGAGTCTTAATAGTGGAGTTAGAATAATTATTTTAAAAAGACACATAATACACAACTGTAATTACACTGTAGCAGAATGTATACAGTCAAAGCAGTGCACCAAATCTTTTTTATTTTTTATTTTTTTAGCTTAACATTTTTATTTTGGCTAAAACATTTGTGTATTGTTGCTGCATTTTATCATAACTGAGTATAATTGATTCATATATTCCAGAAACTGATGTCATTGAATCTCCACCTTCAGAAAGAAAGTGTTATGCTGTGCTGATCTGTGTTTCTTCATATTGCTTTGCAGTGATGTCATTTGTCAGTTTGCCATGGATAATTTGCATGGATGGAAAGTGATTTGGCTGCTCGCGCTGTCATTTATATCTGGCCTGCAGAAGTGAGATGATTTGGCCTCTTTGAATCGCTTGAATCTATGTTCTCTATTAAGTAATACAGAGTTAAACTCCAAATTAACTCCAGGTGCACATGCCATATTCAAACATTACCTTATCGTTACATCATAGCAGTAGGTTTAACAAGCAACATCACCTAATCATTGCATTATAGCAGTACACAAACAGTGATAGTTAACAAAGAGCTTAAATTAAAAAAAGTTTTTATGATGAGGTCATCTTTATTAGAAAGGAAACTAATGCTCTTAACTGATCATACAGCCTAATTGAATTCCTGCCATTAGTGTGCAGGGAAATGCTTTTGGTTGTCATTAAGAAAGAGAGTTTTGGCTCAAGGCTCAGATTTTGAGTGACAGGTAATACAGTCACAGTTTTCAAACTACATCTATTGAATGCACTTCAACTGTGAACTGTAACTGCATTTGTATTTGTGTCAATGTAAAATGAGCAGCATCAATTTGTTCTGTGGCTATTATGTTAAAGGTAAAGCATTAAAAAATGAGTTTTAGCCAGATTGTTCTCCGTTTGCTAGAAACAAAGCTGTGCATTGTTAGTTGGTGTTCAGTGACGTACAGCACGAGTGGAAAAATAACTAGTATAGTTTGCAGGAGAATAAAGAAAAGAGGGAGTGGCCAGAGGTGATTATTCTATGATACCAGAGGCCATGAGTGACATTCACTGAAACACTTCCACTTTCAGTCAAGGACTGGCACCCCCTGGGCAGAGTTCACGCACATCACGTTTGACATTAAGAAGATTATTATGAGGATATTCATTCCTTTCCATGTAGCCTTTATTAACAAGCCTTAACAAGTCATATGCTAAGTGTTGACTATGATTATCTTCTGTTGCCTTTACTTTAAGATAAGGTTACACAGTGCATTGATAGTTAATCATTTTCACGTTTGTAGTATTATAATTACAGAATGATGCAATATGGGAATTGTTGCAGGTGTTTTGATGAATAAAGATATGCATATCAACTAACAAAATCGAATTATCGTTAGGTAGTAAATGCAAGCTATTATTCGCCACATTGATTTATCTGTGATATTTTTTTCGATTTATTGTGTAATATACTATAGTTAAAAAATTTAGCCATATAAATATCTGCAATATGTAAATTGCAAATATTAGGCAGCACTATTGGAGCAATATCTAAGATGACAATCAAAATGTACTATTTTTAATTTAAAACATTCAAAAATGAACTTAAATATGGCTATGTATTTTGTTGCCGAGACGTATACTGGAGTTAGCATGCCAGCTAGATCTGGCCTGTCCTGTCATAGTACCCCTTTTGTACCTGAAGTGGCGATAGTGAGTCACTGTAGCAAGTCTGCCACATGAGTAGATGAAGAAGCACTGCCCACTCTCAGCAAGAAAAGAACATGCAAAAATAAAGAAACCAAGACAAAAACAGAGGCAAAACAACTTGCTGTTGCTTTCCACAGATAAAGGTGCACTTGCTGAGTAAAGCTACAAAGTTTAATCCTGAATTCTGAAGTCTGATACTTAGTGAAGAGGGATTGTCTGAGAGAGTCTGTCGGAGAGTCTGACCAACTGACTTACATATTGCTCCTTTAATATAACCCTCCAAAACCAATGTTACATAAACCCTTAAACTAGCGCTTCCATTCTCTACTCCTATAGTCTACAAATAACTCAGTGATTTTCATCCTTTGTAGAAATGCATGGCGATATCAGAATCATATCAGTACCGGCACAAATATCAGGCGTCAGACTAATGATTAGATCAAAGCAATGTTTCAAACCAATATATAAACCACTGTTTTCCATGTGTTTGTTTCGCATGTAAGGTTAACCACTGTGTTACTGAATCAGAGTAAAGTCTCCCATGTGGTTTGCTTTTCTTCATATAGCAGCTGTCAGAAACAAACTTACAGTAACATATTGTTTTCGTTTTTGGCATAATTTCTGAATACTTATTGTAATTTATGTTGTGTAGAATTTTAAGATAAATGAACCAACATAACTTGGAAAAAAGTCGAAATGCACTGGATGTATTTACATAAAAAATAGAGTAGGGTTTTGCTTTCACTAAAAGTTATAATTTTAGATATACAAGATTTGATTTTGTTCTGACTGCAGTGTTATAAAAAAAGGAAAATGACTACAGTAGGAAGCAAATGTTTGGACACCGCTGCTCAAAATGCATGTTTTGTTGGTTTTCTAAGTGAAAGTAAGTTAGCAGTTCCTCTAGAAGAACCCATCTTAAATATGGCGTTTGACTACACACTGCCTGTGCATAAAAGGCACTTTTGTATTTTTATGTATCTAGAGGCCTCTTTTACTTAATTCCAGCTGGTTTCTCACTCTGCAGCGCTTTAGAACTTCAGACCCAGATCCATCAATCTGCCATCACTCACTTTCACAAAAACACCCTAGTCTTGTGTTGCACAGGGGTTGCAGAAGCTCAGCAGATAATTTCACATCCTCTTCCTATGTGACATTACAAACCAGAAAGCGTACCAATGTTCTCCGCTGATCTGCACCATCTTATCTGCTTATCCAATCTGTGAGAGATATGGTGAGCCTGGCTAAGACAGCCTGGTGTGAACCCTGCTAACAGTTCTTGGGCTGCCAGGCCCAGCTGGCCAGTAAGTAACCTAACGTCATTACTCCACTAGCACAATACATTTGTCCACATTCATTTGTGTCAATGCTGACCTTAATCTTTAGCACGGAAGCAGATCCAGTCTTACATTCTCATCAGTTTACTGCAGTCTGGATAGTCAGTGATGTCAGGAGCTCATTTCTAAAGGTTCCTACCCTATTTTCATTTAGGTTTGGGAGTCACATGATTGGTGAGATCCATAGAACCATAATGAACTGGCTGCGATCATGAATAATGTAATGAACACAGGGAATACGGTGGCGTCAGGCTGCATAGTAAACACAGCATAAGAGGGGTACGCTTCCAGAGCAGACTGATGTAATGAATCTTTCATGAGACTTTGGGACTGAAGTGTTATTGATTAACGGATTTTTTGTACTCTTTACTAACAACCCCTCCCACCCCCACCCAGCCACATTATGCCATCAGTAACCAAAGCCTCGTGCTGCTTCTTAGACCAGAATATTGATGAAGGCTATTATTCACTCTTCATATGTAATTTTATATTCTGTGTAGTGTGCAGATTTACTGGCTACAGAGGTCTCAAAGAGGAGCCGTCTGGCAAGACTGTAAGAGAACCCTACCCATAAAGCAACTTTTTATTGTTCTTGCTTAGTTTTTGTACTTTCAGAACAGCAGTTACTGTATGACAATACATTAAGGGCAGGCACTTCACTTTAAAAGCACTTCAGAAGGGATTAATAATGAGCCATGACCAAAAAACTTTTCAGAAGTTACAGTTTCTTCATTTTTGGCATCTTGCTGAAACAAAAGCACAGCATGTTACACCTTTCACCGTGATAACTAAGGGTAGCCACTGTACATGTGTTGCATATCGCAGTTTTGAGCAATGTGATGGTGGTTGGTGTAGCTCAGTGGGTAACACCTCTATGTGTGGGAGACTGGGGTTCGAATCCCAGTCTGGGTAACTATGCTGAGCTACACCAATAAGAGTCCTTGGGCAAGACTCCTAACACTACGTTGGCCTACCTGTAATCATTAACCTTGTAAGTCGCTCTGGATAAGCGTCAGCTAAATGCTGTAAATGTAAATGATGTTATGTGAGGTGCTATTATAATCAACTGCCCTTCAGGAACCCCAAAGATTCCAGATGTTTTGCTCTATACAAACTCGAAACGCATAGAAATCAGAGATTTGGCACTAAATTTTGTGCCTTAGGCACAGTAGTGTAGCTAAATGGGTTTATTATGCTATGTGGTTGGTTTGTATCTAAGGGTAAAGTAGCTAACAATCAATAATAAGGTAAGTTGTACTTTTACTGCAAAACATGACAACTTGGCAGATATAATGGTCTTAATCCAGTTAATATATTTAATATTTGTCATTTTGAGAATATTGTAAACTTGTTTTAAGATCATTTTACTTCCTTGTGGGATTTTTTACATGCTTAAACACCTTAGCTCTGGACCCACTGGTTTGGGCCTATACTATACAGTTTTATAACCAACCAGTTTGCTTTGTAGTCCTTGTAGATGATAAATAATAAGTTTTTTTTTTAAAGATTTTAAGAGGTTGAGTTAAGTGGTTGAGTTATTTTGTTGGGTAAATTTGGGGTCTAGTTGGGGTCCATGCATAGAGGAAAATTATGGACCATTTGAGGATCCCCAAGGACTGTTCCAGAATATAAAGAGACTATAAGCAACAACAAGCATATTTTAACTGCATACGCTGCGTAGAACAAATAGCTGACTTAATCAAGCCTGCTTGTTATTAATTGTGGCATATTGATATTTAAGTAGTAAATTATTTTACCAACTGCAATCAATTTTGCATAGTCCTTTGTCAATATGGAACTGCTGATATGCTGGTGCATTTTGTCAGTTCCAACATATATGATATAGGGAAGTCCCAACCAAGTTTTTTTGCCCCTAATTCCAAATCATTTAATGTGAGTATCTCTCGAGACTCGATCAACTGATGCAGAGTGGACACTTCAGATAAATTACAGTTAATCCAAAGTGTATGCTTGAAAAACAAATAGCTCTGCAGTGCATTAAAAAAGAAAGTGTGTCCATGCTAGGGCTGAAAGATGAATCGATTTGATCTCGAAGCTGCAAATTACAAGAGTGCAATATCATTTTTTTTTCACATTGCAGCCATTTTAGACCATTTGAACACTGATATAAACCATCTTAGGCTCATGATTAATAAAGCCAATGCCAATCCATTAAAAACTGGCTTGATCTTTACTTAGCAACACCCCTAATACAGTTTTACATTTCATGCATTGAGCACTTAAAAAAGCTTTGCAGTGTTATTTAAGTAATGGAATGGAACTTTTGCATGTGACTAACGGGGTATACATTTTTGCTGTATCAACCAACTTGAGCATATAGACACAGTAAGCATTCTTTGTAAGATGATAGGATAGGAGAAAGTGGTGTAGGAAAGCAGTGGGTGGGCCCATTAAGGCTGTCAAGCTAGGCAGAATAAAGAGTTAGAGCTGTAGCCTGTGGTGGGAACCGAAACATTGATGGGTGGCAGAGGAAGTCGCGACTGAATGTGTGTATGTGTGTGTTGTTGAGGACTCTTATTAATAGAGTAAAAATTGAGGTTACTGTATGGAGGAAATGGGTGTAGATTTTGGTTTTGGTTTCTTTGCTGGGGCCCACACCTCGCATGCATGTGGTAGCGTTTCATGGTTTTATGAGAATCTATCAGCTCATTTCCATTTGATTGCTGTTTGATCAGTCAGACTCATCAGGAAGCGGTTTGCAATGCACTGGAGACTTAGATGAGCCAAGTGTATTTATCCATTCCTTCAGGCTGCATATGTTGTCTTGACTCACCAGTACTGCATTAGTGAAATTAATCTCAGATCACAGAAAAAGCAGCATACAGCAGCTCCTGGTACTTCCTGCACCGTAAACCAACTCATTTGTTTTTAGTTTTATATAAAAGTTATATCTTGCAAAGAACAAAACTTATGTAGTGTCCCAATTACCTGGACTTGAAGCTTGTAAGGTCCACAAAGCAGAGCTATTGCAAATCAAATTTTTATTTAACAGAAGATAAATCTAATCTGGACATTATCCAGATACCAGCCATGGTAGATATAACAGCAAATATACTCTGAGATTAATATGTGTGTGATCTGAAAACACTACACTGTTTAATTTCTCCAGGTAATACAGCACTGTGCAAAAGACAGAAACCAAACACAACTTATTTAATCTTCAGTCAAAGTGGACACTAAGTATACACATAATATAATATTTTGACTGTTCCAGCATGTGGAGTGCTCACCCGTGTCTTCATGACACCTTCAATTCTTTTTGAGAGACTTGCTTTCAGTAAGAAATATGCAGGATTTTTTTTCCACACACAGTTTAGTCTCAGTTCAGTTTTTTATTCCTCACAATCCAAGTAATCCAAAACACGTAGAATGACGCTGAGGTCTGGGAAGGCAAGTCCACTATTCTAAAAAAAACACCAGTAGCTTCTCTGTTTGCTTTGCAAATTGTCTTCATTTTGGTTCCTTTCCTTTTCTGTGTAAGGAGCGTCTTGATAGCTACACATCCTTTCAGAAGGAAGTGTGGAATTGTAATGCTATTGGGAGGGAAGATAAAGGTCACCAGTAACAATAAATGATGATACGTTTAGATTGATATGGGCAATATTTATTAAACTACCCATACAGAAGTATTGTTTCTCAGTATAGGGTCAGGCCACATGCTAAACGTCTCAGCATGGAGTTGTAGAGGTTCCTAGTGGTGTCCTTGTATAATCCATCCCATGCAGTTTAAATATTCTCACTGCAGATTTAAGGGGTGGGGGGTGAAGTGATGCTAGTCAGTCTTTGGTGATGTTGCCATGGTGTTAAGGGCAGTCATCATAAGGGTCCGCACGCATGTAGTCCTGTGTTGACAATGGTGCCGTCAGGATGGCTCGTGAAGGGCATCAGTTCGTACTGAATTTCCGCTGTTGTGGCTGTAATGTCAGTCAGGTACAGCGATAAGGCCTGTCACATGTGCGTCTGAGCATGAAACTTAAATCATTAGCATGTCCCACAAAGTCAAACCTACCCACCAAGTTTCAGTCCAGTCGTTTGATTCCTTCTCTTTCTTTTTTTGGACGATGAGTGTATATCTGGCAAGTGCACAAATTTCACAAGTGAATGAAAGAATTACTATTAGCATAAAAGGAGCTAGAAAATTAGGAGCTAATTAGAAAATGTGGTTCTACATGTTAAAATAGCCATACAGTGTTAACAAAGCGTGCCTTAAGTGCACATGCCAGGCTTTCAAAGGGCAATGCAAAGTCCAAAGAATGAAAAAAGGCCATTATGTGAATTATTAGATGTTTATAATGCTTAATAAAGGTCTTGTGCTTTGGAACGGTAATTCAAATCACAGGATCAGGCCAGATATATCTGAAAAGGACTGTTCAAAGCCTTTCTACCTTGTCATTGAACACACCACCCCCCCCTACCACCTCCAATGTTTTTGTTAGAATTCATCTAAAATAGATTTGTTTTACCTTGACTCCTGCTCTCATCCGCATATTAGATGGAAACATGCAGCATAACACATAACAGGCTATGGTCTGTTTGACAGCAGGCTTGAAAAAACAGTTTTAAACAGGAAAATGTGGAAACCGTGTCATAAATCACGTCAACAAAATTGTGACCACAACACCTACCCCTCCACACAAAGTGACAAATGATTCATCACTCATACTGCGCCATACTGTTTCTGTATGTTGACGATGGCAGACTACACCAACTCCTCCTCGCTGTCTGCCACAAAACATGCTCCAGTCATGCTTTTTCTGAACGCTTCAACCTTTAGTCAAACTACCACAGCTGGAAAATAGGTCACAATCGCTACCACAAAAACAGGAAGTTTTTCAGGGACGCCAAAACCGAAAACCCACTAGAAATGTTTTGTGCTAGACCTCATTTGAAGTTTATGGATTACAGTACATGCTGTACTTTTTTATTATTAATCCCTTAAACCTAAAGATAAGGATTTAGAGATTAGTCTTCAGGCCTGCTATTTCGTAGCTATAATCCAGGAGCTTCTAAGAAACTAATATTCAAGTTTTGCCAAAAACTAAACAGTGGCCAGCCCTGTATGATGTTAACCAGATTTGACATGATGTTTCCCATGCTCTTGTGTAATCCGAAATACATGTAAACCAGTATCAATCACATCCAAGCTACTGTCATGTAACCCACATTCTAATAGGAGTGTGTCAGTGCTACCAAACTCTACTGCAGGCCCAGCCTTGCTCCCAAACCCTGACTGCACCATTTACTGCCTTTCTTTCTGGAGCACACCTAATCCATCTTAACATATGTGTTGTATAAGTGTTGGAACTAAAACTGTAGGGTAGCTCTGGAGGAACAGGTTTGGAGTTGTTCTTCTGGTCTAGCACAGAAGCTTTGTAGGTGTACAGAAGTCATTAAACACAAATGTTTGATCTACTTTAGTGTCATATATCTTGTTGTCAGTGAAACAATAAGAGGCTCATTGTTTAGTTTGATCAGCAAACTACACTTAGAATTCCGAGAGCTCATCAGCATACCATCTAAACAGGCAGTACTTTGACAAAATGAATGTTGTTTCGTACCCAGTGGACTGTGAAAATGTTAAAACCAAATACTGGTAAAGTGCATATATGTATTTTAAAAAGTCTTGCTGGTATACATTCAACATGTACTTTATTAGGAACATATCGTCGCTGTTCAAAGAAAAACAGGTATCTCCAAAATGGCAGCTTTACAGGAGAGGCTAAAAACCTAATTTCATTTGAATGGAAGTCAATGGAACCAGACGTCTTTCCAAGCAGTTTTGGGCCATTTCTGTTGGTCCTTTTTTCATGAAATTTCCCTACAGTGTAAAGAGCAGCTCACGTGATCAAATGAGGCATTAAAGTAAAAACCAACAAAAATGGAGATACATGTTTTTCATTGGACAGCGATGATATGTACACCTTCGCATTCAAATAAATAAGTGCACGAGCTAGCCAATAATACCGCTGCACCAATATGGACGTTACATTTGAATATACACTTCATTTCAAACAAAAATGTACATAACACATATAAACAATTGTTAATAAATACTATATTTACTGTGTGGGATTTATGCTAATATATACACAAGTCAGTAGCAACCACAGGTCAGAAGAAACAGTGTGGTCAAGGAAGTGTCCAAACCCTCACACTACACCAATAGTAGACAACACTACAGCACACGGTACCGCCAACCACACAAAAGAACCACCGTAGAACAAAAAAATCACTAACAGGAACACTACACAACCAAGTAGGACACTGCAACAAAAAGGCACACCAGGGTGGCCCACTCCTTGACCACAAAACAAATATTGCTATTACAATATCTTGCTAATAAAAACAGTAATGGCAAACACCAAAATCCCAACAGTTTTCCTTAAATATCAGAGGTGGCTCAGCAGTAGACCAATTAAATCACAGTCTGATTATAAAATCATCCACTAAAATTCACAATAATAAAACAAGAACTAAAGGTATTTTAAGAGGGAGAAGAACAGTGGCCTGCAAACACTACGGCTGCAGTCCCACTCTAAAAAGGAAAATACCAAACATAACATTACCCACCTTTATGTCCCCCTGAACCCCAGGCCCACGTGCGTTCCACCTGTAGTGGGCGTGTCCCAATTCAATGGGGCCTCACAGGCTAAGCAGGCAGCCTACCGCAGAGTCGATCTCAAGCGAGCACTTCACTGGGCTTCAGAGCACAAGCAGCACAATCTAAAATATATCAAAATAAAAACCAATGTAGGCACCCAGCCATACCACACATCCATGCAATTACCTAATCAACCAATCATGTGACTGCACTGGAGCACATAATATCATGCAGATACAAGACAGCAGGGATGGTCTCGTCAACCGTCAGAATGGTGGGGAAATGGGAATTTAGTGATTTTGACCTTGGCATGATCGCTGGTGCCAAATGGCTGGTTTGTATAACTGCTAATCTGCTGAGGTTTTCACGCACAACTGTCTCAACTTTACTTCAAATGGTGCAATTGAGAAATAAAATCCTTCAGTTCGTGGCAGTTATGTCCACAGAAATGCCTAGTTGATGAGAGAGGTCACTGGAGAATGGCCAGACTGGTTCCAGTTGCGGTAGCTCAGCCATCCCCTCTGCACAATTGTGGGCTGGAAAGCATCTTAGAATGCACAACATTTTGAACCTTGAGGCAGCTGGGCTTCAACAGCAGAAGGCAGGTTCCAGTTCTGTCAGCCAAAACAGAAGACTGAGGTTGAAGTGAGCACAGGTTCACAAAAACTAGACAGCTGAAGACTGGAAAAATATAGTCTGGCCAGATTAATTTCAATTTCTGCTGAGGGGCACTGATGCCAACAGCGTCGGACCCAGCCTGCCTTGTGTCAACAGTCCAGGCAGGAAGAGGTGGTGTAATGGTGTGGAGAATGTTTTCCTGGCACGCTTTGTGGTTCTTAATACTACTCAATCATTGCTTGAACGCTACTGCCTGATTGAGTACTGATGTGTATCCTTTCATGACCACAGTACACCATCTTCTATTGGTTACTTCCAGCATGAGATTGCCCTGTGTCCCAAAGAAGAATGTGTCTCAGACTGGTTTCATGAACATAACTTTGATGTTCTTTGGCCTTCCAGGTCACCAGATCTCAATCCACTAGAACACATTTGGGATGTGATGGAACAGAAGCTTCACAATGGGAATGAAATGATCAAAACACCATCCAGTACCTTTTGGATAAGTTGGAGTGGTGTTGTGAACCAATCACCAAACAAAAACTATTTGACCTCATAAATGCTCTTGTGGCTGAATGCAGTCATATCCTAACTAACGTTTCACCGTCAAGTGTAAAGCCCAAAGTCTGAAAGTATCCCTGGGCAAAGTTTTACATTACTATGCCTGGAGTGGAACAAACTTGTTGTGTGAAAAGTGTTTCTACTGTAATTTGGAAAAAAGCCAAGTGTGATGTTGCAAGTTTGGACGTGTGGTTTTAGTACCCGGGAAGAATGAATGAGGGAGGGGAAAGAATTCTGAGAAACTAGGCTGGAATTGTGTAAGGTCGGACCCCTCTCTTCATGACAGTGATCGGACTGATAATAGACTGTGGAACAGGGAGGAGATGAGGCGGTGGTGGGGATTAAGAAAACTTACCTGAAGATAAGGATGTCGATTTATAAGGGGTGAGACAGGATGGAGGAAGGGTTTCAGGCATGATCCTCTTTCTAAACTTCAGACATTCCATAAATCCACCTAACACTGAGTGCAGTATACACCCAGAGGGAAGTGTCGGAAGGAAAGCTATTTGAGGGAAGATAAAAGTTACCAGAAACAATAAATGAAGGAAAATGTCAGTATTTATTGAGTAGTGTCTCTCAATGCGCCAATGGTCTCTGCATGGAGTTGAGCTTTCCTAATGGTGTCCCGTTATAATCCATCCCATGCAGCTTGACTCTTCTCACACAGTTCCTGCAGATTTTGCGGTAGGGGTGGAGGTGAAGTGACACCAGGCTTCTTGGATGTGTTACAACAAACCCTTTATCTTGAGGCTGACCACAGTGGCTCCACACACTGATTCAACATAACTGCAGTCTTTGGCGACGTTTATGTGGTGTTAAGAGCAGTCCTCGTAACGGTCTGTGTACATGTAGCCCTGCGTCATGCAGCTGTCTGCCAGTGGTGCTGGCACTAAAAGGATGACTCATGGAGGGCATCACTGCTGTCTGCAGTCGTGGCTCTTGCGTCCCTCCGTGCATTTGTCAGTTCTCTTTCTCCATGGCCGAGTAGGTCTCAGAGATCCTTTATATCGCTTCTCCAAGCCATATTTCACTTGCAAAGGATACTACCAAAACAACAGCATGGAGTAAAAATGGAGAGCATTATAGTGGACGTAAAGCTTTTAGCAGGTCTCATGATGTCAAACCTACCCATCAAGAATTCTTTCTGTCACCTGATTCTTTCTGGGTGCAACTTTTTTTCGATGATGAGGGTATATGAAATGTGCAGTATCTTTTGTACAGGCCACTTTGTATGTTTTTTTATTAATGTGTCCCCATTATGTAAAACTAAACAGTAACCATGTATTAAATTGTGCAGATATGTGTTGCCTGTAAAGGACTGGGGTGCCCAGACAACTGTATACATGCTGCATTCAGTGTTAATTTACACTTACACTTTTTTAGATTAGAAACAATCAGCATGTTCATCCCACAGCCGTTCAGCTTTACACAGCTTACCCTGCTGTTGTATGAGGTATCAAACTGTATTGTCTGCCATACTGTTAACACGGCATGCTCTGCACAGATCATTTTAATTTGGAAAATAATCTTGTGGCTTGTGTTTATCTAGTTTTGCTTCGTTCCTTTCAAACACAAACGCTTCATGTGTGCCATTTCAGGATGTGGTTTGGGGCTTTGTGTATACTGAGCCGTGTATGTATGTGTTTGCTGTCTCATGGCTTTTCATGAGCACAGATAGACTTTGCCGAAATGAGAAATGAGCTCTAACCAGTTGCCTTTCCCTTTTACTTCGAAAATCAGCTCCACAGCGTCTGCTTATTTGAGGAGATAGGGAAGATCCTGTAAGTTCGTGCCCATGTAGCTCTGTCAGAACTTGATTTGTGAGCCACCACCGAATAAAGAGTGTCTGTTTGAGGACCATATGAGGCCTGCTGGACAGGCGGGGGAATGCGGTGGGGCATGTTTGGTGAAGTTGTTTTGACAACGTTTGACGAGGACGATTCCCGTGCCTTGTGATGTCGTGCAGATGTGGTGGTACCGGCCCGCTCACGCTTGTAGAATGGAAGGGTGAGGAGAAGGAAGGCTGGAGCTTAATCGGGGTGGCATGATACTTCCGTGATGCTGTGATGAACATTGATGATGTCAATCACTGGAGTCCTCCATGGATATATAGGTCTGACAAGAACATACATTCCACATATTTTGAAAGGATGTCCATAGTTGTGCAACACTGTTCTGGACCACCACAATCAAAGAAGGGAGTAAAAAGATTGGTATTTAAAAGTTTGCAATCTTAAAAATATGCAGTTCTAAATGGTTCTTGACTGGATATGTAATTATAGAGAGATGTTATGTAATATATGTTATTTGTTGAAGCATCTAAAGTGATTCTTCTAAGATATGAGTTACAGCAACTCTTCCTAGCATCTTTTTTTGCTATGGCATGGAGTGTTATTACACTTTACCACAGGCTATAGTTCTAGGTGGATTGCTTGCCTCTGATCAGCATGGAAGTTGCTCAGTTTATGACAAATTCAAACACGACACACCAAATATTGTCTGTAAGAGTAAAATCTAGTTTTGTTTATGGCTGTAATGATAAATGTCCCCAAATATGCAATGGATGTAACTTACATTTTATATTGTAAGTGGGTTTAACTTTACAAGAAACAGAAAAAAGAGGGGAAACTGGAAAAACAGAGCAAGAAATCAAAATATATGACTAATGATAAAATAGATAGATGGAAAAATAGAGAGGAGAAGCCAATATCGCGAAGCACAAAGATCATTTATGAGAACTAAACCACGAATTCCAGTGAGCTTCCAGGAAGGACAAGGGCCGATAGTGCAACAACATCTGTAAAGGGATTGAAAAGGGAAGAAATCATGGAAAAAAGCGATTGTTTTTCTGAACATACAGTAGGTCAAAAATACATTTCAACCACAAGTTCATATCCTAAGAGATGCCAAAGGACAAATCATAACAGATGAAACAAAAAGCGAAAAACAGATGGAAGGAATAAACAAACAAAAAAAAAAGATGTCAAGATGCCAAATCATTTTTGTTGATGTTGGCTACACAGAAGAACCTTTAGTGCGAGAGGATCAAGTCTGACAGGCCGAGATCCCCAAAAACGAAAGCCACAGGAATTGATAACATTGCAGCAGAAATCTTTCAAAACTTTGAAGAAGATTCCGTTAAAGTTACTAACCAAGTTATATTCCAGTTCTAAATATCTGAATCATTCATTTAACGTTTTTATTGAACTGCTTGTTGAACTGACAAACCACTCTGAACATGGAGAATTCAGGAAAGGCAAAGAAACAAGGGGTCCTTGCAGATGTACACTGATCACCAAGAAAGCCAAGGAGTTCAGTAGAGAAGTTAACATGTGATTCAGTGACTAAGGCAAAGCTTCTGACTGTGTCGACCTTTGGGAAATGGGAATACCAGAGCATCTCATTTTTCTCATGAGGAATCTCTACACTCATCAGCCAGCCATGGTCAGGACAGAAAATAACAGGAGTAAATAAGGAGTTAGACAACCTGCATACTATCGCCAGGCCCTCTCCGCCCATATGCAGAACATGTAATGCGAGAAACCTTCATAGGCCCTCATAAGGAAGGTTAAAGGGAGATAGGTTTCCTGCCTAATATGAGCACGGCTAAGGAGCTACCACTTATGGAGAAGATGTGGACATAGCGGTCAGCTTTCGTGAACTTGGATCGAGAGGCTCCAGTACTCCACAAATATGACACAGATTGGCACTTGGGAGAACAAGGATGAAGGAGCTTGGAAAGACCTTCAGATGCAACAATTTGTTCTCTATGAAAAATGATTTATGGATATGAAAATATACAAGCAAGACAAGAAAAATATTGTTACCTTTGAACTTTGGTGTTGCCAAAGATTTCAGAGAGAACCTTTGACAGAAAAGAAAACAAATAGAGGAAGTAGATCCTGAAACAAATTAAACTACACCTCTTACTCAGAGCCCAGATAATCATCTTACCTCAACATGTTCACAGAAGATCTAATTTATTTCAAAAGACCATTATGTTTGGAAGCATTGATGGTGAAAGAGGAAGAGAATGACTAGCTCCAAGACGGATGTCTACTTTCAGAGGAATCATTAACAAAAGCCTAAAAACCCGAACAGAATACAGGATATTCTGGTGAAACACCACACGAGTCCATAATAACACTGTAATAAAATATAACATTCAATAATACACAGCCTAAAAGGTATTATTTATATATCTATTTATTATTATTATTATTATTATTATTATTATTATTATTATTATTATTATTATTCTCTACAACTTGTTCAGAATCACCAAACCAAACATAAACCACACAACATACCTCTGTTTTTATTATTAAATGAAAACATGATAATAACATTCCCATCTGCCCTCAGGGCATGTTTGAATTTTGGAACCACTGAACAGCATCCACAGTCAAATAATACCCAGCAAAGACTTCCGATCTTCCTCAGATGGAGGCATTGCACTTGGCTATGCTCAAGAACATTACGCTGATGTGGAGACAAGACAATGAAGCAATGCAGAGAGTGCAGAGTCCTCACTGTCTGGAGACTTGAGAAGTACAGCACTACCAATAAATGCAACAGAATGTCCATGTATTTTAGGTTATTGACTCTTAACTGCTTTTTTAGAATGATTACTTTGTAGAGAGTTCAGCTTTAGTCAGCATAAGCTATAAGAAGCTAACATGAACAGCATTTATCCCAGGCTCCACCCAAAGCTTTAACCTTGACTCCACATATGACTCTGTGTAAATGTAGTCATTTGTGAATTTGTGTAAGCAGATCTGTATGGTGGGCTGTCTCATATCAGCCATTAGGGTAAGCTAACTGGCAAGCAAGACAGCTAATTAGACAAATTAGACCCTTTAGAGTAGGGTGGGGAAGTGAGGGCCAGAGTCCAGCACAGTTTGATGCTTTCCTTGCTCAAGCATTCTAGCTAAACCTGGAATTAACTGATGAGTAAAGACAAGTGTGTTAGAGCAGAAATCCGGCCCTCCAAGTCTGCAGCTCCCCACGCCGGTAACTGAAAGCCTATTAAATCATTAACTGTGCTCATTCTAAATGGTCCCAGCTGTTTCTTAAACAGGTGGGAATGAACTAGAGTGATAACTGAAAGTTCAGTTGGTTCGTGTTCGCTTATACAGTGAATGATTCCTAATTAAACACCACAGTGAACTGTGTGACTGGTCCAGTTTCATGATTATAGTTGTGTGATGAACTTCACTAGGCTTTCTGTTCCCCAAACGTTTTGTATAAATAGTTAAAAGCGGTTTAGTTATATAAGAAATTATAATTACACTTTGATTTAGGTTTTGTATTGGCAGCTCTGAGGCTGCATATCTGACTTTTTGTCTGTTTGAGTGTCTACAAAAAAAAGAACAAAGTTGCTGCTGTTGGAACAAAACCTCCTTCCTCCATTTTTGTACATTTTCAGATTTTGACGTACATTTATCATTAGAAGAAAGTTGCACACAGAAAGAATCAACCGACAAGAATGTAAGCACGGACAGGCCTTATCGCTGTACCTGACTGACTATATAAGGTCGTCTTGCTGCGTGTGCTTTCCATTCTGACTTGTGCTGCTGTGTTGGTAGCATTCTTTTCGAGTGAAGTGTGCCTCAGAGACGAGTTGGAAGACAATTTGAGCAGTCGGAAGAGTTGCATCGGGGTCGCATCGTAGGTCTTTGGGAATCTTGAAGGTCGATGATTGCGCACCATACCAGTTGTGCAGACACTACCACAGCACACTGTTGGTGGCGGTACATAAAAGAACCAGCAACACGAACGATTTGGGAGACCTACGCAAACTACATGTACACAGGCCATTACTACGACTGTCCTTAACATCATGTCAGCATTGCCCCAGACTGCAGAGGTGTGGAGCTAGACTGTCATGGAAAGACTCAGAATGGAAGCGGGTGATCTTTAGTGAGGAGTCTCACTTTTGTCACCAATCAGTCTGTATGTGGAGGCACAGTGGTCAGCGCCAAGATAACGATCCACCCCTCTCCACAAAATCTGCAGAAACTGTGGGAATAATCAAGCTGCATGGGATGGATTATCACAGGACACCATTGGGAACCTCTACAACTCCATACCGAAACATCTGGCATGTTGCAGAAGCAAACATGGCAACCCGATTCCATACAGAGAGACACCACTTCTGTATGTGTAGCACATCAATTATTGCCCATATCAGTCTAATATATCATCATTCACTGTAGTTAGTAATCTTTATCTTCTTACCCTTTAGCCCTGCAATCTCACACTTCTTTCTTAGTGCAGCTGTTCTTTGATGATGAGTATGGAAGCACTGGTTGGCTTTTTCATTGTGTTTAAGTTTCTATCATGAATGGACAAAAAGAAAAAATCCAAAATGACTTGGAAGAAAGTCTGGCTCCACTGACTGACATGAAATGTGAAGGATGTTTTTCTTTGTCCAGGATTTCGGAAACCTTGTTCTGAAAGCAGCCAAATGTTGAAAATGTAAAGGACTTTTTATTGCTCCATCAAAAAACACTATGCCTCACTATTGTTTAAAATAACAGTTTAACCACAGTAAATACCTCATTGTCTGCCTACAAACACACATGTGATATTGATCAAAAGTTTAGAATCTGAACTGTCAACAGACAGCTTCAAAAAGCTACAAGTGAGAAATGATTATATCGTATTACACCATGCTGTGGTCACTGTATAATGACCCACACCCTCAGTACCTGCATTTTTAGTGCTCAGAGGTGCAGAGAGGACTGCTACCTACCCTCAGCCTCCATACAGCCATGCACAGATTTCCAGTAAGGCTTGTGACTAATATCAAGATTCGGTATTGTGTTTTATCACCCAGTGTATTCTAACACTAAAACAATGACATCAGGAAAGCGGGGAGTGCGCAGGCGGCTGCACGCGTCTCATCTAAACAGAGAGAGCGGTAGCAGCTCCCACTGCTCACGTTTAAGCCAAGTCCTAATGGGTCCTGATAAATCGTGTCTCAATTTGGATACACAAAACAACCACATGTGCAGGTGCTGTGGACTAAAGAACAGAATCATGACCCCATCCATCCACAGGTCCCACAAACAACGCAGAAAGCCAGAGGCACTCTGTTACTGCAAGTTAGACGGGTGCCCAGGCACTGACCTCCTCCGAGACGAGATTAGTTGATTTTCAGTGTGGTCTAAATCGCCCCTAACCTCTCTAGAACAGATTTATGTGGTTGTCCATAGTCCCACATATGAGACGACATATTTCACATTAGAGGCTCCTAAGCGCTGTGCGTCTACTAGAGCAGGCCTTATAGTGCTTTGTTAGGCGCTCAATTTACATTACATAGTTATTTGGATTGTGTAACTACGTAATTAATTACATAGCAAGTTATATAACAAATTACATTTATAATACATCAGCCCGGGCATCAAACAGAGGGCATGGATGAGCCTAGCCTGCCCTGAGGCCCCTAGCTTGTGTTTAAAAAGGTGCTGTGTCTTTGTCGTCTTGCCAGTTAACTGCAAATATGCTACTTACTTAAAATTATTTATGTAAGCTAAGTCAAAGCAAATGTCCTCTTCTATAAATCAAGACATCAGAGATATTAATAGCCCATAACTGTTTTTCATGCCTGCTGTGGCAGTATGCTGTAGCTTAGGATGTATTTTTAGGTTCCGTGAAAGCCAGACACAGATAAAAGTTGGTAGTGTGCTAAAAGGTTGCTGC
Source organism: Prochilodus magdalenae (assembly GCA_024036415.1). NCBI lineage: Eukaryota > Metazoa > Chordata > Actinopteri > Characiformes > Prochilodontidae > Prochilodus > Prochilodus magdalenae. Next base: position 122,962 of record JAMWET010005476.1, read on the forward strand.
TTCTTTGATCTTAATGGATTGCAAATTTGATACCCAAACTGCTCATTTGCTACAATATATTTAAACAGCTACATAAAAGTAAATGTCTTCTTCCACAGCTGAAGTCATCATATACATATAAATAATCCATAAATGTTTTGCATGCCTGCTTTGGGCTGTACACACATGCTTAGAATATATGGTTTTCACATTTGCTTGTTTTACCCTAACTTTGTTGGGAGCTGAGGAGCCTGTTCAGGAGCCTACAGCTTGGCCATCTGATTTTAACCCAGTCAGGCAGGCTTCACATGGGTATAAGTGGTACCTGTCAAAAGTAGGAGTTGCACAGACTAGTCAGCTAGTCGGTTCTTGACAATAATGCTTTAAGCTTAATGTCATCACAGGATTATGACCTGGATGCTGACAGCTAATGAACTAGGGCTCACTGGAAATGGCACGTCATGATCTACTGACCTGTGGGGTTTGACTTTGTTCTTACATTTCTCCTATGGTGCTTCAAAGGTCAGATACTGAATGCCGCCGTCTCTCATTTCCTATAGACTACAATACAAGTCACAATACAATACAACACAGCACAACACTACGATAAAAAGCCATGTGTCGTCGGAGAGGGAACACAATGCTCTATAATCCTGTAAAGTTTGAAGTCACCTTCTCTTATTTGTGTCTGGTTATGGTGCTCTGAATTTCACGAGCTGTCCGGGGCTCTGACTTGGATGAGCTTCTCAGCAAGGCCACCTAGGGTACAGCAAAGTCAGATACAAATTTGTGAGATTCAGACTTCCAGGCTCCTTGGAAAGCGCATGTCACGCTACTGACCAGTAGAGTCTGTCACGGATTTTTAATCCGGCAATTTTTTATGACACTCGTGTCCAAGCATTTCCTTTTCTGGTAGTTTTACTGATGCCGTCATCAGCAATTTCATGACATCAGCTTTAAAAAAAAGTCTATAGTGGTCCAGCCTCCGTCAAAAGCAGATACATGCTTCAGGGTCCACATGAAGCCTGCACTCTAGTTAATCTCTCTTAGTTTTGTAGCGTTGGATTAGATAGGATGATGACTGCCCTGCTGTCAGGATCAGGCCGGGAGGTAACATGTTTGGAAATACATGGAAATATATGGAAATATAAGTACATATGTATCCCGAATAAGAACTTTTCTGTGTCCTGCTTGTACAAAGGTGAGCCTGCCTGATAAAATCATTCTGGCGCCAAGGCTCATTTACATTGGATTTGTATTCTGGACAGGTTCAGGTCTGGACTGCTGACCTTTTCCATCGTTAAAATGTCTGAAAAAATGACAAGAAGCTAAAAGGAAGAGGATGTTTTTCTTTCTGTAAAACAAGATTGTACACACCAATTTACATAATGACCTCCTGTTCTACTTATAAACAAAACGCATCATTTGAATCTGCATTTTCAACAAACTGTCTCTGCTCGTTTCTGTAATCAGTGAGTGAGAACTAATATAAATTACAGCATGCTTTTCTTATTTCCAGTCATAACTGTGACTTCTGAGGCTTCAGGGAAGAGGGACGTAGGTCTCTAGGCTCTCACTGCACTCAGTATTCCCTGCTCATTTAGTGCGTCTTCCAATTTGTTTTCTACAATAAAGTTGGCTGTGATATATATGTATCTAGTGGGGACTGGGATTTCAAACCCGTCATCTTCACAAAGAGAACATGTGCTCCCCATCAGTTTGGTGAAAACAAATGACTTTCCCAACCTTGGCCATGTCGCAATCCCAAAAAACACGCTCCGTGCCAAAGGATTAATTGCTGCCATTTAGCGTCAGCGCCATGTTCCCGTTTTTTTTTTTCCTGTCCACCCACGCAACACATGCTATATCATATGATGACATGAGAAACTGAACTCCTCTGTGTGGGGACACACTGAAATGAGATATGCCACATCTGTACCAAACCCCTCCCTGAGCGTGTGGGTTATTAGTTTTATACCAGAGCCCAGTAATACACGCTCATCTGCACCATTGTACAAAAGATTTAAGCCAGGATACAGCTATAATTACTGCACTGATCTGTTGAATGTTTATTGCAGGAAATACACAGCTAAACAGGCAATACTGTTCATGAGGACAGATGTTATATGCTTATTGGGTGTGCTAACATTTGAAGGGGATTTTGTCCACACAAACACACTTACTCCTCGGTGCTCTACATGTTTCCTACATTCTGTCCAAAATCCCACTAAGACAGAAAGTCAGATTTGGGTTCTTTGTTTTATCTATTGTATCTGGTAATAGCCATGCAGTGGTATCGCTTACACAGTTACGTAACTGGTCCAGCAAGTCTTGTTATTGCATTGGGTTGTCTGGTCTTTCACCTGCCACGTGTGCCTTATGTATGTTAACAATTGTAGTCCTCAGGAGCCACATAGTGGATATGTGATTGAATGGGCATAGTTAATAAAACAGTTATACAGTTCTGGGTGGTCCCAAACAGCATTTAATATTTACTATTTAATATTAATTATTATTTTAGATAGTTAATCTGCCCTGTCTCTAAGCATGAGCAATATGGCAAAACTATAATATGGCATCATGATACTTATGTTTTCTGAGATTTGCAAATAAAATGCACCAGTGTTTATTTTCCATAAAATTTAAATAAATGATTATCATAATGAGCTAGCATCCAGTCACCTGCTTGTGTCTCTGTATTTTATGCAGTTATTATATAGAACACATACTTCTGGTTCTGACGTCTCACAAAAACTGGTTTAACCGTGTGTAAAGCTAATGTACAGTATGATATGAACCAAAGCACACTATAAACTACCTACATTTCTTAGTGGAAGGTTTTTTGTGATTATGATTAATAATAGGTGCAATGTTTTATTGATAAATCGCATATTTCTTGATACATTATAGCCATAAGCAACTCTGATTTAACCACTTCATACCTGTGATACTTATATAGTCTTATATAGTCATATGCAAAAGTTTGGACACTCCCAGTAATGTTTTGCTAAATTTGCAGTTATACACTTCAGTAAAAATAAACATACAGTGTAAAATATGCCATGGAATATGCACAGTCCATGTTCTATAGACTAAATTTGGCAGATAAATGACGGCGCATTAAAACTGTGCTGAACTGTGAAGAACTGTGTTCTCTGTAGAGGATGTGCTCTCTTATTTTATCAAACACACTTTGGCATATGAGCACACACTGGTTGTTGTTATTTATGGGCTCCAAGTGCCTGTTTATGACACTTCATGAGTAATGAGTATATCCTAAGTACCATTATTCTGCCATAACCTGATAACAGTACTTACAATTTATAATTTATCACAGTAATTATAACATCATCATACTGTCCCTCCTTGTCTGACTCTGCTTTTTCTTCTCTCCAATCTCTCAGATATTTGGGTTCGTCAATGCATTCAGCCCAGTGGGCAACGACGAGCAGAATCTTCTAGCGTTCCGATTCTCTGCCTTCAACCCCGTGGTGGACCCTTGGATCTTTATCATCTTCCGCAAGTCCGTCTTCCAGAATGTGCGTGCGTTCTTCCGCTGCCGTTTCAGTAGGGCGGCAGTGAAGGCCACTCCCCACATTGGTATATCGTTTCCCCTGCAGAGCGAAGGACCTGCGAACTCTACTGCTCTCCAGACCAAAACTTACTGCACCATCCCTCAGTGATGGACTCTGAAGTGCAGCCATGGGAGACGCTGGACTGTGTAAACTTGATTAGTTAAAAATGATTGTAAAGCACTAAGACCTGCAAAAAAGAGAAAAGCTGAGCAACATGGACACGCTACTTAGAAGGGGACATGAAACAGATGGTCTGTGCTTTCTCCCAAGGTTCTGGAAGGAGAAAGAAAATGTGGAAATACAGGACCAAGGCTTCTGAAGGCCTATGTGTACACGCCTCAGCATGTGAAGGACAAACCAAGCTTACTCCCATTATTGACTGCACTGAATGCACTAAATTTACTTGATTCAAATGTGTGCAGCATGAACTGCATGAATGAAGCAAAGTGAACTGAATGACAAAGCTCTGTTGATGTCATGTATTTTATTCATGTGGCAGTTCTGTACAGGACTGTGCAAAACCACCCTTCATTCATTGAATTTCCTGACAAAAACGGGGCAAGTTAATTATTCACCAGATAAACAAGCAGAAATGACACAGAAACCACATACACCACCATATCATGTATAATAACATCATGTTTTATATACTGTGTCAACAATTTAGCTTTATAACACCTTTATAACACCTTTATAACACAAAACGTAAATTTTTTTGGAAGACTTACATATAGTTTTTCAAACAAATGGGCCGAGATCATTTTCTGTAACTCCAACGCTCAGTCGTGGAAGTTGGTTGCCTTTTCTACTCACAATCCAAGTAACACATTCAATGATGTTGAGGTATGGGCTCTAGAGTGGTCGGATCGTCCTTCTGAAAACATAAGTAGCATTTTTGATTTGCAAATGATCTTTTTGTCTATTTCTCTTTCTTTTCCATTACAAATGGGAAGCAAGATTGTAGCTTGCCCCCCCCCCCCTTTTTATCTTAAAGATGAAAACTTTAAGTAATGTAAGGTAGCAGTTTTGGTGGTCTACCAGGGCTAAGTTCACCCCTGACAAAACACAGAAAAAAGCTTTATTTGAATGGAAATGGTTGTGGTGAACATTTAATGGCAATGGCAGCTGAGAAGGTCAATCCTGGATTTCTTTTGAAGAACGTCCAGAGGCTTTCCAAACGTTGTCCATAAAAAAATTCCAATACATTTTTATGAGGAACCCATCTTCTATCTTTTATCCTGTTTGGATAACACCTTTTTGACGAAACGTGTCACTCAACCTAGAAACCACAGCAGTGCAGAACGTTTTAAGATCATGGCCCAGGTCTTGCAAGGTTACTCTAAGTCCCACTTTCTCTGTATCTTAGAGAATGCATCTCAGCCTCAGCCAGAGATATCTCATGGAAAAATAATGAAACTTGAACTTAATGGCTGTTTTGCCTGGAAATTAAGGGTGGTCTATAATTTGCACATAACAGCACATTTGTATCAGATAAATTCAGTGCATTAGTTCCTTCAGAGCTTTGAGACAGAACTGTTGGTATCTACACTGTGGAATAAATGGTCCAATTACGCATGCAACACATATAGGACTCTTTCACCAGTTTCACCAGAAAGTAGGTGATGTACTGTCAGTACCTGACAAAACATACTCTGAAGATCTCATGAAAATGGTTGGCATCATGAATGTTACTACGTTGTACAGTGTATTAAGTATTGTAATATTGTAATTGTAATTACAAATGTCCATCCCCAAAATGAATCCAAAAGCTGGTGATCCTTTAATTTGGTATTTGCAGGTCTAATCACCCGAGAAGATCTCTATTAAGTGTACAAGTAGATGACTGAAACATTCTCATCACCAGTGAAGTTTTCTTCATCTCAGTAATGATTCACTTGTTCCCTTTTTAACAAATACAAAGGATTGATGGTTTTAGTAATTTCTTAATGAGTTGAGGTTCTGTTTGTTTGCACTTCTTCACGTTCACTGTAAAGTTTGTTGTTTGTCATTCTGTTTCAGTTCATTTCAAGGCTACTCTCACCAGTGCTGCTTCTGAAAACCACAATTAGCTGGGTCACTGGACTTAAATCTGAATCAAATAGTGAAGGAAGGAAGATTTCTGGACTGGGGTTGGGTGCCCTGCTGGTTTAGTCTGGTCTGGTGCTAGTTTAGCTGTTCACCAAACCAGTGTCATGCTGGCTGACCAACATACCAGCATCCAAAACACAACAAAAAGTTTTTTTCTATGAAGACTGTTTCAGTAATACGATATACTGCTGGCATGATGCCAGCAACAAAATTATAACATTTTAAATATCTATTTCACGTCACATGTCATGTGTTTATTTAAACAGCCAAATAAACACATTCCACCTACTCCACCTAGAGGAGTTCTGGAGTTCAGCCTGCTAACTAGGCTCTTGTCAGCTTGACCAGAGTGCTACAGTCCAAAACACCACAGGTCATCTTTAATTTTTGACAAACTGTCAAACAAGGTGTCATTTTAGCCTGAGCTACATGGATCCAAGCCTGTACTACAGACCCAATCCCCTTTCACTCCATAACCAATCAAGTTTTGCCATCTTAGACATTAGATAGACTCAAACCTGTACTGTGCTGCATGGCCATGTTCGTGTCTGTATCCTACTTGCTAAGCCAACATTAAGTTAGCTGATCTGGCTACACATACAAACACAAAAAGAACAGGTGTAATTTCACCTTTCTGTCCATTCATTGCCAGGTGCTTGACTTTAGTTGCTCAGATATGAACATAAATTCTAAATTTGTGTCTGTGCTTTAGATTCCCAGCTTCGAACATGTTCTCTGCTAAACATATTTACTAACTAACTACCTAATTAGCTAATGAAACAAGTTCCACTTGTTAGCAGCACTGTTTAGTATTTATCAATTGCTAGATATACAGTATACTTTGGCATTTATTGTATGAGGCCTCGTCACAGTGGAGGACTGTGTTTACCTGTTCGGGGTATAAGAACTACGATTTTTGATTTTGCAAAACAGTGTTAAAAATGCTTCTGTGTCACTATTTAAACCCTGGTAATGCCATACAACGCAGTAAAATCTAGAGACCCTCTGAAGGTATTGAAAAAGTGGATCCCACCCAACCCTACTCTGGAAGCAGGTTTGCTCGTAAACGAATCAACCTAAATTAAAGGGGAATTAACATCTTTGGTTTTGGTGCATGCAGCATCAGTTGGGAATGATATTGAATTAATTTCCATGAACTAAGCACTATACAGGAAAAGTGTCGTTTCAAACTGATCTCTACAGTGGAGTTTTTTTCTCTCTTATTTGGTTTATTTCAATAATCATTTCTTCCATGATTGAAACATTATGTAACAACACTCTGTTGGCAGCACAAGAAAACATATTTGCCCAGTCAGTTGGTCTGGGGTTTATTTGCAATGTGAGGAAGAAGACAGACCTTTGGGTTAACATGTGGTATCAATTCGTTTTGTTGTTAAACTTTTAATGATCATCTTTCTGGTGTATTTGAGGTAACGCCTGTTTTTGCATAACATTCTCTCACTACTGGGACATTTATAATTCATGCCCTGTCTGTACCAAAATTTTAGACTAAACTTTCCAAAGTGCCACACTGCTACTTTCTTAACTGTTCTGGGAAGCCAGTACAACAGATGCTTAATTGGAATCACAAATAGCAGGCACGCTGGGACCAGGACCAATAGTGTCCATATATGAGTGACGTTGTATTAGAATGGGGGCGCTATCACCTTGGACTGATGCGTTTGTATATACCGTTCTTGATGTAGAGGTAGGAGCTTATATTGACAGCGGCGAGTTTACAGACAGCCACCTAAACCTTTCAAAACAGATGAATACTTTAGTGTGCTAACAATGAAGGCTACATCAGTAATACTTAAATTTACATTGCTACTCAAAATATAACATCCATTTGCTACCATTTATTTCATGTAAAATAGTGGACCTAATAGCTATGACATACCTGACTGTGACCGTCTTTACCTATAGAAATGTATGTGCTAGAAATTGCAGTTTGCAATAGAAATTTAAAATGGTGAACGTGACAGCTCTGTATGTATGTGCCGACATGTGGTTAGAGTGTGTTTTTTGTGTGCAGTGATGTTTATAAAGCTGTTCCAGGCTGATGTGCACTTGGCTTCGTTTGTGTATATTGAAGTTTTCCTTGCAGGATTGCAAGAGTGAAATTATCAATGCCTGTTAATGGAGAATTGTTAAGAAATAAACATTTCTTAAAAAATAAAATAATAAAAAACAAACAACAATATTGGGTTGACTTTTGGGATTACAGCGAACACTCTGGCTAGAGTTGTGCAATTTTATGCATCTAGAGATGACAAGGGTTTGTTACCCATGAGTCTGAAACTAGGCCGCAGAAATTAAAAAACAAAATGTTCTAAAAACCAAAAGTGCTTGGAACAGAAGAAAGCAATATAACAATTGAATAGTGGTAGTTTAAATATACATACATATATATGTATATATAAAATGTTTACTTATTTTCTTATTAATTTATGATTTACAAATTAAAATGTTAATATGCACAAACTGGCCAACCAGTAAAACTGGTCAAGTAGAAGTCTGAAGCTGGCTTAATCACTTAGGTTGTACTCACACTAGGTCCTCAATACTGTGCTTGAGCACATTGGACCCCCAAACTCCAGCTGGTTTAACTAATGTGATTTCTGAGCTCAGTGCACCATCTCTTTAAGCAGCCCTGATCACAACTGATTCGGACCACAGTTGGTGTCACAGTGCACATCTAGCTAGATTGCTTAACAGGCCCTAGCACAGAACCACAGCACAGAAATGCTGTGACTGTCCGATTAAACATGCATGCCAGCAAAGTGACGGCTGTGGTTCAGTGGTGGGTGAAGGAAATAGTGTTTGCATACATTCAGAAAAAAGACACTCGCCAGTGCATGTGCACATATTTCTATATTGTGCTCTATTTCCCACAAACTAAAACAATGTTTTATCTGCTCACTGCTGTTTTGATGTGTGATTGTCAGTCAGTGTTTGCATTAACCCCATCCTGCTTTCCTCCAAGTGGTCCTGGATGTGGCCCAGGCCTGAAATGGACATTTCATGGGGCACAGTCATGCTCAGGCACGGTACAAGGCAACCAAGCATAGTGTGAGTATTTCCTTAGACCTATTTGGCTAAGAAAAAGCATAATGGGTACAAAAAAGTACCCAGACGTGCTCCGTGATGTAAGCTGTGCCCGTTCAGTAGCTTCTCTGTGAGTAATCAGGAGGCATTTGGATTTGGGGGCCCATCAGTTACATGGTCTGCTAACAATAAAGTGACTCAGTGCCGTCAGCAGGACGGCATGGTGGTCTTCATGTCTATGAGTATTGGCTAACGTTAGTGTAAAGTAAACAGATACGGGAAAAGAAAAGCACTGCAAAATCAGTTATGCCTCTGACAATCTTAAATATCAGCACAATTAAACAGGCATGACGGTATTTAGTTTGCCAGATGCTCACATCATAAACAAGTGAAGGCTGTTATAAAAACAACAAACAAGTTTTGACTACAAGTTCAGGGGGGGGTTCACCATTCTTTCATTCTTCAATTTGTCACAGTCATAACAGAAACTCACTTCACTCAAATGGCAACGTTACAAGAGAAGGAAAAAACAGTATCACTCTTCTATGAAGGCCGTGTTCATAACTCACAACTCTTTGGTAACAATGCTTTGTAAGCATGTTATTAACTATAATTCCTCTAAAGGCTGCAATTCTGTATTATAATTTAATTGATGACATATAAACGTAATGTTATACATCACTATCATTATAAGACATTTTAAACAGATGATGATGATGACAATAATGATTATATTGTGTGTATAAAACTCCTAATGACTGATGTTTTAGGTTTTCACAGTTGAATCTTAACAAATGTACTGCTTATGGAAGAGCTTCCTAAATGGAAGGCTAGTTAGGTACCACTTATATATTATGGTCATATTTGAACAAACACATTCAAAACCACTTAGCGTTCAATACAATGGTTGTTTACTGTTTTTCTTTTTGACAAAAAAATAATATTAAGTTTATTAACAATATTAAATATTATAATAATAATACTATATTTATAAAAAACATATTTATTAAAATTTAACAAATAATAACAAAATATAAATCATGTTGCATTTTGAACATTTATAATGTTTCTATAATGTTTAATATGTATGTTAGATGCTTTATAATCATGCACAGGTCATTATTCATATAAAATGCATTATAATGAATAGTCACGCTTGTGTTTATACACATATTTCATAGGTCACTATATGAACTATAGTGCATTATAACAGCCATAATAGCAACCGAATAATGAACAGTAGACTAAAAGATAAATAATGAGTATTTATGTTTAGAAAGTGCTGTTACCAGAAGATTATCTTAAATTTCAATGTAAGTCAACGGAACATTCATAACAATACTGTTATATTCTATTGGCTCATTCAGCGCAAAACATTAGCACAATGTTATGACAGAAACAAAATGCTTATTTGAACGAATTATTATGATGAACTCTGCTTGTTAGATAGCTGTCCATTGGCAAATAACTACCAGCTACCAACAACATCACACAGAAAGAGTGAAATGTGAACATGACTGCTCACTGGCACTGCAGTTCTATCTGCAGATTTACTGTCCATTTAGGGCAGTTAAATGATCTCTGCAGTCCATATCAAATACTGGACTCATTAGGAAAGCACAAAGTGGAGAGTTTATGAATGTTTACTAGGATGATGTGCTCATACGTACGTACAGTCACTATCTCTGTCCATGTGGTCTGGACATGGAATGTCTGAAACACACGTCACTCTCTACATAATGCATTAGATTTTCTAAGCCGAATTGAGTCATTTAAAATATACGGGATGTTTTCACATTGTCTGGTGTTATTCAAAAATACATTTTGATAAGACTCTTCAGCTAATTTAGAAAGGACTGTATTAGTTTACTTTTCAGATTTAGGCGAGATAAAACACTCATTTTCACATTACAGTGGTCCTGTGGGATTTAACAAGCTCTTTATGTTAAAGCAGTGCGTTTTAATCCGACCCAATGCTTTAGCCATTTCCAATCCCACCTGCTATCTAAGTCTCACCCAATCAAACGACACTGCTAGGTTGGAAGGGGGAAGGTTAGCACAAACTTCTTGACTTGACATGTGAAGCAAGTTAACACAACTTTTTTGAGCTACTGGTAATGCTATGTTATTGGACAGCTCAGCATGCCTGGGGGTAGATTCTGAGTGGTGGGGAAAGACGGAGCGTCAATTATGCTCTCTTAGACTCTCAACATTTTTCTTGTTCCTTTCCATGATAAAAATTCAATGGGAATAACACTATCATTGCAGCCCAACAAAAAACATGTATCTCTGTACCTGTATATGTATCTATATACGCCTCATTTGAACACTGCAACTGTCGTTTACATGATGTGAAACTTTAATGGACCAACAGATTAATGGACAAACAGAAATGACACTGTAGTCATTACAATGTAAAGAAAGGCATTCAGAGTGGCTAGATGTGACACGCCCCGCTATATACTTACTCTCTCAGAATTCTTACAGTGGTGAGGATAAAGCCTTTAATGCCTCTAAAGGCCCCGTCACAGAAACTATTTCACACAAGGAATGGTTATGAGTATGCTGCCTGATGCCTGAGACATTGTCATAGATAGTTTTGAGTTATAGTTTTTAAAGATGAAGTTTTCTTATACTCATACATGGCCTAAAAACACAAGCTGGACCACTATTTTGTCCACTATCACGTATTTTTGTCAACATATAAAACATATAAAACATCAGGACTCGACTCTTATATAAGATACCAAATAAAATGAGCGTGTTGCATTGTACACACAATGCCTGGAGTCACTGAATGACTGTGAAATCAGTGTAATCCTACTTTAATTATAATTTACAAGCACTTCATCATCGCTGCTTCTCTCTCACCCTTAATTCTAAAAAGCGATTAATCATACAACAACGCTATGAGCAAGGTTTTACATATGCCCCCGAGATATCACTGGAGGAGGATAAGAAGAGTCACATTGTGTGCGTCACACTCATAACTGAGATGAAAGAATCATTGGCTTGGGAAAACAGCCAAATGCAAGCCTCCCTAACTAGGAAATAACATTTGGACTGCACTAGTCGCCAAAACAAAAGCTTATATTCAATAGTCATTTCAGAGGAGAGAATTTAAATCTCATTCAGCCATTTTGTGAGAGGTGTTATACTTCTTACCCCTTTGATCTTTATTAGTTTTTATTCATAATTCAATATCTCAGAATAGAGAGGATCCAAGAAAAACAAAAACAGCCTGATGAGAAGAACCTTTCTAACCATGAATCCATTTCTATAAAGGTAGCAGCATGTTGCACATGGGACTGTAAAAATAACTGAACTACTGTAATATTCCTGTCACATGACACCTACCACAGGGTTGAGCTCATTACAGTCATCACCACAATTTTTATTTATTTACTGTTTATGATTCACCATCATTAATCATGCTTGGAATCATTTCACTACTTGTGTTAGCTCTGTGTCAGTGATCTGGAAGAGACTAGGCTGTAACATTAGCGGACATCTGTTTATCTAAAAGACTGGCTGGCTCTCTCTGTGTACATTTTACACCACATGTTATCTAGCATGGCTTTCTGTGGCCTCAATGTAGCTTTAACATGATTATGACAAAATGCTGAGCGGTGCCCTTAGAAACTGAACAGTGTTCAGAGATGCCAAGCAGTTGCACCAGTGTGCGTACCTTCTTTAAACACAAAGGGTTTGAATGTTTGGTCATTTCAGTGACAGATACACACACCACAAAACAGGTTTGGCTTTTACATAGTCACTCATCTTTATGCTCTCGGATATCATCTCTTTCTAGCATCAGTTAGATAGAACAAAGCCCGCACTGCATAGCACATGTAGCCACATGATTGAAACGTGTCAACCCTAACGTGACAGAACAGGCTTGATTGTGACAGTCACTCAAAGTTGTTGTAGTGCAGTTGGGGCATAGGTGATCAACCAACAAAACATGAGGAACATCTATACATCACGGGCCTAGTTGTACCAACATAGTTCTACAACACAGGCAGAGTTACCTATACATGTAACACACCTGTCTTGTCAGCAGTAATGTTTCTGTTACAGACAGCAAGACAGTCATGATTACAGACTCATATAATCTGATTACAGACATGATAAAAAAAACTTCCCTTCATGAATCAGCAATGATTAGTTGTCCATCTGCATGATGATAACACTTAGTTTAAATTCCCCAACTGGTCCTTCTTAAGGTAAAGCAAAGCACATTTGGATTTTTTTTTAGTATTGCTTCCAGTCTTTACCATTTTTAAACTAATCAGTAAAAAGCTGAGTGAGTGCAAAGGTTATAACTTACCCCATACAGATAGGGCTAACTGTAACGTATTGTGGGGGTCATTCAATGCAGTCCTACGCTCTTTCAAACAGACAAGCTTTCAAACATAAATACAAAAAACATATTGTGTCTGATTAATGAGAAAATGCTGTCAAAAACATGGCAAATTTATTTTGAACCACAATATAAAAACAGTTATTACCACATTAAAACCCAAATATACAGCACATGGCCTCTTTTTGCCCTAATAACAGCCTCAGATCTTTGCCGCATGGCTTCCACAAAATTTCGGAAACATTCCCTTGAGATTCTGGTCTATGTTAACATAACTGCATCATGCAGATTTTTCCAGTACACTTTCATGATGTGAATCTCCCGCTCTACCACATCCCAAAGGAGTTCTATTGAATTCAGATCTGGTGACTGGGAAGACCACTAAAGGAATGTGAACTCAAAGTCATGATAATGAAGCCAGTTTAGAGACATCTTTTACTTTGTGACATGGTGCATTATCATGCTGGAAGAAGCCAATAAAAAACGGTAAACTGTGGTTATGAAGTGCTGCACATGGTCACTGACAATACTCAAACAGGCTGTGGTATTCAAGTGATGACTGACAGGTATCAATGGGCACAAAGTGTGCAAAGAAAACATTCTGCACGCTGTTACAACACCTTCACCGCCTGCACCAGGCTGGCACCATGAATTCAAACGTATGCCTTAGCGAAAATGGAGATTCTTTGGACCAGGTTAGTTTTTTCCAGTTTTACCCAGTTTTGAGATGCTCTTCTGAAAACTACAGTTGTACCGAATGGTTTTCTGAGTTACCGTTGCACTTTCTGTCAGCTCAAACCAGTCTGGCCATTGACCTCTCTCATCAACAAGGCATTTCCGCCTGGAGACCTGCCCCTAATGGGATGTTTTCTCTTTATTTTACCATAAGTAAACTTTGAAGTAGACTCTAAAGTTTCTATAAGCATGCCCTTACCAATCACAAGGCTAATGTCTCTCACCCTGTCCACACGGAACAGTTTCAGAGTCAGAGAAACTTAGCAAGCCAAAGCTAACCCAGCATAACCAAAGCTTCCCTGGTCACCTGTTCGTTCATTTATACACCAACATCATATACTCATTATTTACACCTTGCCATCTCCATGTTACCTTATGTTTCCTGGGGCTTTACAACAGTGCTACATTACTGCCATCCAGAAGTGGAGTAAACCAATACAGGCATGAATTCTGGGACACAAAGACACAACATCTGTTACGTAAAAACCGGCTTTAGGGTGAATCTTAAGCAACATCTCTGTAACTGTTGTCAAAACATCTATAGGCCTATGATAACAACTCAAAGCAGGTTTCCCATGTTGGCCAGCTTCTCTATATGGATGCGTGCAAGAAGCAGCTTGGTTGGTTCCCCATTTGCTATAAATTCAATAAACAAGTACCACAATCAGCTATTTGAAGCCTTCCTGGTCCACAGTCACAGTGGGAGCATTTCAAGTTCACAGACTCACCTCCCGTTTTTCCATTACATCCTGCCACAACCATGACCCATGTTAGGCATTTCTCATTACTTGAGTCTCTACAACTCACTTGCAGATGGTTCTGTTTGAGACTTCCAGCATTTTTTTTTTTTGCTATTAGGCCTGATGTTGGGTCATACACACTTAAGTCATAAAGTGGGCAAACACACACTTTCTGACTCATATGTATCTTGAGTAAAGTCTTGTACTAATTGGTTTACATCAACAACAATTAATGTTAAATTGTTCATTTGCACTTTCCACTGAAATCCATCTGAAAAAATATCTTCATGCTTTTACCTGTTTAAAAAAAAGAAAAAAAAAGAAAAATAATTTCAGTCTATTTGGTCAGAAAAAGAAAACAACAGGTCTGGACAATATCACAGCCACCTAGACCTACTCCACAGCTGCAAAGCCTCTGCCAAACACCAATGCTTCTAAACACTTCTTATAACCATTAATTAACTGGAGTTAATTAATCAGTTTGTCAGTTCTTTCAGAACCTGTGGATACAACAACTTTCTTCATTTTCATTTCATATGGCTGCAAACAGTGTATACACTTTAGAATGGATGCTGGATTCTGGATCAAATAACAGTAACGTGACGCCAGCTTCCTTTAAGAGACAGACTTTAAAACAATCTATTCCAGACTCCCTCAAAAACTCATCTACTCCCAGCTTTACCACTTTCACTTACTATAAAGTCATACGTAAATACAATATAGAGCTCTGAAGTTAAAGAAGCAGATCATGTTGTATGCTGAATTACTACTGAAACATGATAGAACGGCGCCCCCTACTGTAAGAAGGTATAAGCAATCAGGAAAGCATTTATTCCTGGCAGCAGCGCGGCTGTTATTGTGGACATCACAGTGATTTATCTTTACAAGAACATGAGCCTGTGTTATGTAATAATTTCATACAAGGCTTGATTGAATAAGCATATTAGGTTTAAGTTTATCCTACATTTATTAGATCACAGTAGGTTCAAATCAGTACAATTTAAACAGCATGGTGTATTTATTTATTTTTTTGTTTCTATAATAAGAAACTATAAAAATGCACCATACTCATTTTTAGCATCTGTATTCAAATAGCACAGTCAGCACAATACCCTTTTAGGATGCACCTTTGCCCAATCACCGAGACCTTTTCAATCAGCTGTAGCACATTAAACGAGGTCTTCAGCACTTCTGGAAGCTAATCCAGATGGATATGTTAATAAATGTGAGAGCGAGAGAATTTCTTACAATTTTCAATTATGTATTTATTAAAAAAAGACTAATCTTTATTTAATCTTCAGTCTACATAGCAACTTATGAGTTCTTCTGTCTTTAACTGTTTTGGTAGTATGCTACTACTGATTAGTTTACCCACAGGCTCGCAGAAGCAGAACAGACATAGGCGGAGCCTGAGAACAGATAGATAGATAGATAGATAGATAGATAGATACTTTATTGATCCCAGAGGGAAATTCAAGAAGTGCTGGACTCGCAGCAAGAGAGACTTTAAACTGTAAATAAGTTCTTGTGGACATTATTACTGTGCTGGGGTTTGGGCCAGTTTGTGTGTCTATAGATGTAACTGACTCTGGGAGTTGATTTAAAAATATCTTAAATATTAAATCCATGCTGTCATGGTTCAAATGTCATGGTTTGGGGCTGCTTTGCTGTAGCAGGGCCGGGCAAGCTCGCCATTACAGAATCCACT
This sequence comes from Prochilodus magdalenae, assembly GCA_024036415.1. Classification (NCBI taxonomy): domain Eukaryota; kingdom Metazoa; phylum Chordata; class Actinopteri; order Characiformes; family Prochilodontidae; genus Prochilodus; species Prochilodus magdalenae. Next base: position 139,198 of record JAMWET010005476.1, read on the forward strand.
ATGAATTCTTTATGAATTATGTATGATTCACTTTATTAATTACTGATTAATATTTATCAGAGGAGGAAATGACAAACCATTTGTTCAAAAACTGAAGCTGAAGTGGATCGTGGCAATGACCCAAAACATTCCACTAAAACCACAAAAAGACAAGAAGAAAAAAAAAAACCTAAATCTTAATTCTATTGAAATGTCATGGCGTTTCCTAGATGTCTGCATCCAGTGAACTCCTTAAACAACACAGCTAAAAGAACTCTGTATAAAGAAGAGAGAAAAATTTCTCAGTTACTGTCACAGGCAGTAGACAGTTACAGGCTATGTTTAATAATACCAGCTATTAAAGCATGTGAGTCTAACTCTAGTATGAATTGGTATCCTTCTTCATGTTTAAAAAAAAATAATAATAAAGCCAAACTTTTATAATTTGTGCAAAAATAATGAAATTGCATCATGCTGTTATTTGAAAGATCTATCATTGATATGTCCATATTTCTTATTAAATAACTAAATGTATAATGAGGTGTCACAATTTTTAAATAACACTTAAGAAGACAAACAGACAAAAAGACAACAGTCGAAACATGAATGCGAGCATAAAGGTATATTTATTTTTATTGGAAAACATTTATATATGTATTGCGCATATTATTCATACTTTAACATCTTGAGCAGTCTTTGATGCTTTTCCACTCTTTATTTTCAACATCTGACCAAAACCCATTAAAGGATTGCCCTGAACAGTCGAACAGTAAAACTCTGCACCGCCATTGTTCATAACTTTAAGATCACCAGCATTACTTTGAATAACCAAAACAAGTCATTAGAATCACTGTCGTCCCTCTGTAATGGACCCTGGTTACTTTTTTTTGTCATACTGCAAGCAAAGCGCAGATGAGATCTGGAGCACTTGACAAGAGGCTCTGACAAAACCACAAAAGCAAGAGACAAATGACTTGTAAAAGGAGCAGCAACTTTTCCATCTGTAACTCAACATGTATTTTACACCGAAGTGCAAACAGACTGTACACTGTGTGTAGATATGTATATATATATATTTAACAATTTTCTATATGTCCTAATAAAGTTGCCTTGTGAGAAGACTGAGGCTGAAGATTATATGGCACATTTCATAGCCATGGTTAAAACAAAGTCACAGGTCATGCTAGGTAACAACAGGCGATGCAAAGTTCACCAGATATTAACAGTGAAGAACAATACATTTAAAAAGCTTAACACTGAGAATAGCATTGATGATTTAATCTTTTACACTCGCACCATCTGGATTACTCAGTCGACATCCAGTTCTTTAGTCCATGTACTTTTGGTTTCAGTGCCTTTGTAAAGACTATAGCAAGCACAGGAACATCACCCCCTTTACAATAAAGATGAACCTGTCAACACTAACCACTGGCCAGCAAGGAAATGCAATCAAACTCAGTAGCCATATTTATATTGTACTGCCATCGAACTTCAGTGATATCTTGAAAATGTTAAAGTACATGTTATGAATTATAATACAGTACCTGTGTATAAACATCCAGTTGTGTTACCTTTTAAAAATGTGTATTTGCACGGAGGAGTTGAGTTAGAGTTGAGTTAAAGCATGGCTTCACCACAAAGGGTACATGCAATCATTGTTCTCTCTAATTGAATAAAACACTTTGACCTTTATATGTTTAATTTGGCTTAATTAATTGCTTCCCCACCCAGTTTTAAACAAGAAATGCTCACCGCATGGAAAGTACTGCCATCTTGCACATGGACTTCATCTCAACTTGTGTGCCGCTCTGTCCTCAAATTGTGGCAGATCTGGAGACATTCGCTCCGAAATGGCTCATGCAGTTATGCTTGGTCCATTCACATCTGCTGGGACTACTCTGCAATATTTGTGTATTAATTACATCTATTTTGGTTGGAGTCTGCAGAATTTGAAATTCTTAATATTACCTGAAGTAAACTTCTGAATTTTTTTTCTCTAAAGACAGAGTGATCTTAGTAGGACAAGCAATGTAAGAGTGAGACAGAAAGAAGTACACCTTTCACTTTGCAGTCATCATTTGCACGAACTCTGAAGAAAAAAAAAAAACAGACATGAATAGATTAGGTCTAGACTAGATCATTAGGTTTGTATTCCTAAAGTACTAAGAGTAGAATATTCCCAAAAAGCTCTTTCCATTGTTCTTTTTCATGCCCTTAATCAGATGAACAGGAGAAAATCAGATTTTGTCAGTAATCTGTTCGTGTTTGCAGGCACTCTTTAATCAGATAATGGGAAAATGCCAGTAATCAGATTTTTTTCAAAAGAAAAATAAACTCACATAAAAACTTGACAAAACTGTAACACTCAAACTTCACCTTTTTATGAATCAATATACTTGAAAAATGAACATACATTACCTAGAAGATAAAAATATTTAAATCCTTCATTTAGTGAAGTACAGCACCCTCCACAATTATTGGCACCCCTCTTTAAAATATGTTAAAAAGCTTAAAATAAATCAAACCTATAAATTCATAAATCTTAATTAATACAAATAATTAACCTACAACTCTAGTGAATTTAAGGGAAAAAAAAACAAAAAAAACCACAAAACATATTTTTAGCAATGGCTAAAAGACAATAGCCACTCGCCTACACCTGCCCATGTCTACAGTCAGAGTAATCATCAAGAAGTTTAAAACAACTGGAACAGTGTCAAACAAGCCTAAACGAGGACTCAAGTTTATCTTGCCTCCACGCACAGTGAGGAGGAAGGTAAGAGAGGTAAAAAGTTCTTCAAAGCTCACTGTTGGAGAGTTGCATCATAGAGTAGCATCTTGGGGTTACAAAGTCTCCATAACAAGACTAATTGAAAACCTGTGGGGTGACCTGGAGAGGAGAGGACATAGGAGAGGACCCAGGACTCTGGACGATTTAGAGAGATTGTGCAATGAGGAATGGTGGTCTTTTTTTTTTTTTTTGGGGCAAAAGGGATCCGTACAAAAGTATTAACATCAGGGGTGCCAGTAATTGTGGAATTATTTCTCGATGTGGAATTTTGTCCTACTGAATAAATGGACTTGAACTGAAGGTTGGATTTTTCGGCCTATATTATTAAAGAGAAAAAATTGTTTAAAGCCTTAGGGCACATCTTAACGAGGGGTGCCAATAATTCTGGATGGCGGTGTATATAGCTGGTCACTCCAAAAGGGTTCTTATTTTGGCATGTTTTTTTGTGCAGACTGAGAAATCCAAAAATATATCTAAGCCTTACTCAGATCTAAGAAAACTAAAAATGCTGTTTGCATGACCACTTGAACAATTAAGTTATTAGTAATTACTGAGTGCATGGAAACGTCGGTGATAACTTTTGTGATTGTACTTTTTGGTTGAATGTTTTGATCAATTAACCAAATATATTCTGCAATACTATTCTACTGTAACATCAGTCCAAAAGTTGTTAATGTATAGATATACTAGCTATACTAAGCTACTGAGAAATAATTTACATGAAACTTTATTTTAAAAAATGTATATCACTGCACCCCACTCCCTTTCTGTGGCACTCTTGTTATTCAACCCATCAGAGCAAGCAATACTATAAAAAGTGTTTATTTTCCACTAATCTGCCAAAGGCAGAGGAAACGCAGCCAACCAAAGTAACAGTTCAATGTTTTGAATCATTAGTAAGGACTAATGTGGTTTACAAAGGAATCTCAGCAGGGTCTGCATCTGAGACACATTTTTTGAGGCTTACCTTCATAATTCACTTGCCCATCACCATCAATGTCAGCCTCTCGAATCATCTCGTCAACTTCCTCATCAGTTAACTTTTCCCCCAGGTTAGTCATAACGTGACGCAGCTCAGCTGCACTAATATAGCCATTTCCATCCTGTAAGCAAGAAGGAAATCACAACCGATAAGCTTCTGATTAGGTTGGAATGGCCGCATCACTCAGGATGTTCAAGCTATTAACCTCACTTCCAAATATCCACACACGGTGAAACGGAACAGACCTGTCCATGTAAACAAGGGGCTTATTTAAAGCCAGGAAATGAAAACAATACAAACAGAAGGGCAAAGCACACCATGTAGCTTTTATAGATTAGCAAGTTAAAGTAGTTTAAAGTTATAATTTAAGGAAAAGCTTATTAATTCCTCACCTTATCAAAGACTCTAAAGGCTTCTCGAATCTCCTCTTCACTGTCTGTGTCCTTCATCTTTCTGGCCATCATGGTCAAGAACTCTGGGAAGTCTATTGTTCCATTGCCTGTGGACATGCATTGCTGTCATCACCATAGCAAAATAATCAAAGACAAAAGAATGCAATCCAGTGACCACCTTTTCATCTGCTATTCTGAGGGCTGAACCAGTCTCACCATCAGCATCCACCTCATTAATCATGTCCTGCAGCTCAGCCTCTGTGGGGTTCTGGCCCAGAGAGCGCATCACAGTGCCCAGCTCTTTGGTGGTGATGGTACCATCGCCATCCTTGTCAAAGAGGGAAAACGCCTCCTTGAACTCTGGTGGATTGGAGAGAAATTTTACATTACTATTAGTACTAGTCCCAACATGTTTATTTTGAGTTTTAAAAAGATTATCTGACACTCTGACATCCATTTTGTGATATATGAACATAAAATCACTATTTCCTTTATAATTTTGTTTGACACCAGATGCAAGAGTTTCATGCTAGATTTGTTGTATATATTTTTATAAGGACTGTAGGCTAGGACAGCAGTCAGGAGTGACTAAAACCCAACAGATGCTTAACAACTGTTTGAGGTATGAGCATAATGCATGCTGGGCATTGTAGTGAAAGTAGATTGACGAATGAAAACATGACAAGATGCAATTTCCTGGATTTCTTGACAATTGTGAATTATATTAAGCAAAGATATAATACCGCTCTGGAGAAACACGCATAACAACAAATAATGCTAAAATGCATTTTTGTCAGTATGCCTCTTTGAGAAGCTCTCAAAACTGTATATTGTTGCTGGCTTACGTAAACAACATGAATCCATTTTAACACCATTTAAAAGCTTCGACCGTCTTTTCCATAGTGTGAGCATGATAAATGGATGAACAAAAATGGTCTAAAATGATTTGCAATAAAATCACTTCAGATTAACGTACAACAATGTCACATCTTCTGCTGTAATGTTAGAGATGCAGAGAAAATGAATTTTTTAACAACAGTAACAATTCTAGCCATGTTACAGCAAGCATGAAATACTTCAGTGTACTACAGCTCTATTCAACAAGATTTAGTGTGCTGCTCGTGTGCGGGCACCACAGGTAGGAGAGGGGAATTGCAGCTAATACAACATAAGTTGAGGGATGACATTAAAGGGAAAAGAGTCCGCTCACCAGCAATCTGCTCCTCAGTCAGCTGGTCTGCCTGTACAGATAGAGAGAGAGAAAGGGAGATTTAGTGCAGTGTCACACTCCAAGTGTGGAGCACTCTCGCACACACACCTCTGACTTAGAGAGTGCAATGAAGGACATGTATAAATTCTCCTCAGCCTTAAATAGCCAGGCCGGGTATAATTAGAGAGTGACACTAAGAGGGTCACCAATGTAGCACACGCAAAATGATTGCACTTCTCTATGACAGTTCATTAACCAGCAGCTAAAACTGGATGGTTTTCATCTGCACTTTACTTAGTGACACCTGATGGTTTAAACAAAAGCTCCTAAGTTCATTTACCTCATCTAAGGCATACATATCCTTGCTTCTCTTTAATGGTCCGTGGGCAGCGAGTGCAGTATTATTTTAAACAATAAATCCTGCTATCCATCACTCATCTTACCAAGTTAAAAAATAATAATAAAAGTACCAAGATGTGTTATTCAACTAGTTTATGCTTCCTGGGCAATAGATAAACTATTTAACTTCCATTTGTGTTGACAAGAGGGTCCACAAATAGTTCTTGTAGAATAGAAAATTACAGGAAATGAATGCTGTTACACCCTCACCCATTTGGTCTGATGCAAGTCCATAATAGAAACAACATGACTGCACGGAACACAGATCCAAATTTACAATCCAAAAACCATCTGCTCGCAGCAGGAGAAGACTGAGTAATATCACATGCAGCTTGCAAACTTGTAATTGCAAAATAGTTTTATTGTATAATACTTATTTCGGTAGGGCCCAAGGTAGAAGGAAATAAACTGCACAATATCTCAGCTGCTTGGATGTACATTCCTGTTTACCCCCCAACCCCCACCACACATCCCCCCCCCCTCCTTTTTTTAATGTAGACAAAGAAGGCTTTGGTCAAAGGCCTTAAACAGTACTTTAATCACTGCAGCAATTTCAGAGCCACTGAAGCGCGAGGGGACAAATGTTTGTCATGCAACAAGAGTCCGCCAGATCTTGGTGTTGCATTCCAATGTGGAGTGAGCATACTGCAGCTCCAGCCACTGAAATCAACTCAAAGATTCCCTGCGGCTGGCAATTATCATGCTTACAATTACTACCGGGTGGGCTCACTTTGCACAACGAATATTGGTGGGCATATAGAACTCAAATATAAGCAGGCAGTAGGTAAACTGTCAAAAGGAGACATGTCAAGCATGCTTCCTGTTTCTCTTACTACTAACATATGTCCAATGATTCGAAGGAAAAGAAACTCTTAAGTTATAATTGAGAAAGACAAGTTTCCTGCACTTGCCAACATAATTTGGCCACTAAAGGTTGATTCTGACTCTGATCTTGCAGAATGCAAACAGTGTCAAACATCAGAAGAGCTGCAGAATACAAAGGAGCTGTTTACACCAATGAACAAAATGCAACACAAATGTACACAGCCTTGATAAACATTAAACATGGTCCTTTGAACAGTGAAGATGACAAGTCATCAGACCTCAGGTCCTTTACATAGTGAACTAAACGTTTCTAAGGGGAAGTGTCCCGAGAAGGTCCATTTTAACCAGTCTGCCCAAATCCACGTAGTTGATATAATTCTCTCGTCATAGGCAGCTGCTGGCTGCCACAGAATTACTGCAGATCCAGTGTCAGGCTGCTGCAGCACCAACGATGATTTGGTTCAATGCAGGGGGAAGGAGAGGGAGGGGTGGGCGAGTCGGGCTGGCAGCAGTGTGTATACTCAGTCTGCTTCCAACTAACGTTTCCAGCTCACCTTAATTCCAGGCAAACAAAACCCAAAACTGCCACAACAACTTCCATCCGGGCTGCATGAAAAATAATATCCGAGTTCTGTTATTGAGCGAGGAACCGTCTTCCCCCATAAACCAACTTGTCCTCGTAAAACACCAAAAACTGTAACGCAGCTGAAAATAAATTAATCTGAGCTGGTCGAAAATTCCAGAAGTGACTGACGTTAGCTAATGAAATCCAGTCCAGTGCTTGTTTGGCGGAAGTTAATCTTCGCCCGGCAGCTAACTGGCCAGCCAGGTTATTTTTGTACCACCTGTGATTATCTCACTCGCCCGTTTCTCCTAAAGGCAAAAAGCTTACTCCATTAACGTTATAATTAGCATTAGCTGGTAGCGTTGGCTAAGCATTACAGAGCATTTTCATAAAATGCCTAGTTTAGTTCATGGTTAGTTTCCAAAAATACCTGAAAACGAGCGTTTAGGTAGAGAAATTTAAATGGCTCATACATTTTAGTCAACCTGTCGACTTGTTAGCCAGCTAGCTCAGCATGTTGAAGTAGACGTCGTCTGTATTAGGAGCTAATGGCTGTCACCCATATTTTGTGCACACTGCAAATGTTAATGTTAACGTTGCCTGGCTAGCTGCTGCGTGTTTACCACCTGCTAACATGTCAGTAGTAGTAATTATAAAATTCACAGTAAGGCTGAATGCAGAATTATAGCATTCTCGTGTTCGCTGCATCGCCAAACAGTCTCTTAGCTTAGCTACCCAGGTGGCTAGTTACTTAGCCAGCTAACGTTGCTGTCAAAGTCCTCAGCCAGACAGCTTACAAGCAACCGGTTTAACTCCATTACTCACCATTTTCCTAACTGAATTAGACAAAATCCACTGAAGGCGTACAGCAAGTTTTTTCGGCCTTGGGCTTCACAGGAAATATTAGAAGCTAGCTGGCTACAACCGGAACGGTCTTTGGTCAGAAATGCTGAAGCTGAAACTGCGCTGTGAAACGCGGGGGGCGACCTCAGCGGCTCTACATGCTTCCGCGGAGGAACACTATTACTCATCAGAGGGAATCAGGCGGCCTCCTTAACGGCGTGTCAGCATATTAATTATGTATCTATTTGTTTATTAGTTTAATCTGTCTTTCTGGCTTTCCTTCTTTATAAATATAATTAATCCCTTATCAGAAAAGTATCATTCTATTTATTTGTTACTTTAACTATGCTATTTATATCATTCATTTGTAGTTAAGGATTGCTTTTCAGTTTAACTTTTATTTGTCTGGTGTCCATTATGAAATGGTTAGTAAATGCCATGGTGAATAGACCATAAGAAATAACCCAAAATGACTTGCCTGGAGGTATCTGGTTGACTTACATTAAGGTACAGTATCTTTCATTTGTTAGAGACACTCGTGGAAGAGCTCCACAAAGCCAGCGGCCAACGAGATTTGAGTGATGACCATACAATGAAAATATGTTTTGTGTTTTACTAATCAAATACATTAAATAAATAAATCATTCAGTACAGTCTCATTTTGCCTGGTGTGTTAGTCAGTAGTAATTATTTAATTTCCTGGTGTGTTAGTCAGTAGTAATTATTTAATTTCCTGGTGTGTTAGTCAGTAGTAATTATTTAATTTCCTGGTGTGTTAGTCAGTAGTTATTTCATTTGTTAGTGTGTTAGTCAGTAGTGATTTCATTCTGTAATGTGTTAGTCAGTAGTTATTTCATTTCCTACGCACTTCCATGGCAAGTTGAGCTCTATCATTGGGCCCCCAATAACATGCTAGTCCAGAGTATAAATATATGTATATCCTATGTACTGTATTTTTTCTAGTATTTGTCTTGTGTATTTATCACACACTCTGCACTCATTTTACACTCTCATATATGTGCTCTCTATGTAGTTCTGTATGTATGTATGTATGTATGTATGTGATGTTGGGTGGTGTGAAGAATCTGATCTGAATATTTTAATTGTATTCCAGTGTATACCAGTTATACAGAGGAATGACAATAAAACTCTTGACTTATTGTACTGTGTATATATTTTGGTTATTTATCATATTAAAGTTGAATTCCAACCATTTTTTTTCAAAATCTCAGAATAATTCAGTACTTAAGATGTAAGCAGAGCCATCCAGAGTGGGAAATTAAAAAGCCATTCAAAATGCAGGAAAAAGAATAATTAAAAAAACCCAAATAAATTGTTATTGCATTTGAAAGGGTCAAAAGTTGCAATGTGAGTTTTAGTGCTGCAAATTGTGGCCAAGGCAAGGAGAGATGACTCCCTCTGTTGGCTAAAAAGTAGGAAATACGACTAAGCAGCAGAGAGTTTGTAGACACATGTTCAACCAGCATTACTTCCGAAATCAAGGCTTTTGTGGTTGGTTAATCCTTGTAACACTTACAACACAAATCAGGGATGTATACATAGACAAGGGAACATTAACTGCCACTAATGTAGGCTGTAGAGAAACAGATAGAAACAAGACAGAAAAGAAAAAAGGATAAAGAAGATGGAGAATATTTCTAAACGGTTTATCACTTTTGTTATTGTTTAGTTTAGTGAACTAAAATTACCAACAACATCCTTAATGAAGAAGGCAAAAGTGATGCCTTTACATATTCAAATGTGACTCATAATGATAACTAGATTAATCATTTGGAAGAAGACTATCCAGGTAAAAACATATATTGTATTTAATACATATACTGTATTTCTGGGAATAATATTTATTGGATAACCATTTTAAAACATCAATTCTGAATTTTAATATAAGAAATAAATGGTTATTCTATTTTTGCATCACATTAAAACCTTTTCCGCAAAATGTCTTTAACTGCATATGTGGATGTCAAGATTATAAAATGTGTTTCTTTAGCTTTAGCTGTTATACAATACGATTACAAACAAGAAAAGACTTCTTCAGTAAAACCTACTGCATGTAGCTCAGTTATATAATCACCAAACATTTCACCTTCTATAACCTCACAGATAGAGGTATTATCCATATTCATATTAGTAAGGTGTAAATTATGTACTAGAAGTGCATATATGTAAATAAAATAATAGAGTTTGTGTGATGTATAGTTGAAGTATTAGTATACAACAAATGACAAGCTAGGAACAAGAATAGCTTCTATTCTTGTAGATGCATAAAGATTGCTATGAAGATCTGATTGCATTCAGACACAAGAGCATTAGTGAGGTCAGGTACTGAGACATAGGAAGCATCGGATAAAGCTCCATCACTCCATAGAATGCAGTTCTATTGCCTCATACCTATATACTTCTATCCAGTGCAGGTACAGTGACCTTCGGCTCATGTGCAGCTTCTCTACAGTATCTCACTGTATTGGCAATATCGTTCTATACAGATCATACAAGCTGTATCAACAATGAGTGTGCCTTAAAGTATCTGTGTTCACTAATTAAATGGAGTATCTGGATATCATTAGTGTAGATCTTTATTAAGTTTTATTGAAAGCTCCTTATAGAAGTACACATGGCCATACGTTTGACCTCCTGAGTTGATGAAATCGTGCTACCTACAGAATGTTCTGTGTAAAAGGACTGATAGATGATGACATGTTAATGCATGTAGGTCATTTAACGTGCCGATGTCACCCATCCTGTTGATGAGCTATTATTGTAATAAAGTCTTTAAAGAAGAACTGCTTTAGAAAAATAACACATAATTCAATTAGTGAGAGCTAAATAAAGTCACTGGTTTGATGTGAAATGCTCTGTTCTACATGTTCATGTCTGACACTTTATTTAATGAGTTTTGTGATAAGTTATTAGCTTAAAATGTATTTATTATGACTATTTTACTATCAGCTCTATTCATGGTTTTCATAACTAGGACAAAGCTAAACTGTGGACCTGGAGTTTTATGGCTCCCAGAAACACCAAGAAAAACAGCAAGAGCCAAAGGTAAAGGATAGCTTTAATTACAGTCAGTGTGACTCGAGCGTAAATTACTTTAAGATTTAAATTAACTCAATTTTAAATGTTTAAAGGTTATAAATGATCAAATAAATTTTGTTTATAAATTAAGAGTCATGGAAATTGAATTAAAACTCATTATAAAGTTCTTATGATATAATACCTTTCTTGCCTTAAGGCGCTCAGTCTACTGACTCTGTCATGAAAGCCCTGCTGAAAGCAACAAAGCAGGAGTTCAAGGACTGTGGTGGAAACCAGTCTTCCACAGCAGAGTAGAGTTAAAATGAACTATGATAAATGTGTGTGTGTGTGTGTGTGTATGTTTATTTATTATTATTCATATAAATTACTCATATTATTTTAATTTTCAGTTTTTTTATTATTATTTTTATTTCTATTTTCACAAAATGTGTTAGTTTTTGTCTTTTGCATTTTATTACTTTTTAGAACCCTTTTGTTTAAGACCTTATATTATTAGTTCGTAAGGTATATATATATATATATATATATATATATATATATATATATATATATATATATATATATATATATATATGTAAACATGCAGCTTATTTATTGTTACTTCTTTCTTCAAGTGCCAGATTAAATTGCATAAAAAATGTAATCCCTTAAAATGTAAAAAAAGGGTCACCCTCAATGTATTTCCCAGTGAAAATGATGATGGATGGATGGATTAATGGATAGATGGATTGATGGATGAATGGATGGATGGATGGATGGATGGATGGATTGATTGATTGATTGATTGATTGATTGATTGATTGATTGATTGATTGATTGATTGATTGATTGCTGGATTAATACCTCTGAAAAACGTCTCTTGAAACTTCTCTTACTTAAAACAAAAAGTGTTTGTTTCAATCAAAAGTCACTCCGTAGTTTCACTCTTGTTCCATCATTTAGATTCATGTGTCATACGTAAGCCTACTGATCGATTTCAACAGCAAAACGTGAAAAGTGCCTTGCTGCGGGGAATGACACCAATGCACTACATTACCCATGATGCATCTGGTGTTTAGGAAGCAGGGAACCAAAAACATCGTATGAGCGCTTAAAAACGCTCTTCTGTCATTTGATTTTCAGATCCAGAATTTAAAGTCATGACTTGGATATTCATCCCGCAGTACGTCTTGAGTCGACAAGACTTTATCGGAGGTGGGCAGTGTTTCTCCAATGTAGACGCCCTGCAGGTAACTTTCTGTTCACGGAAGTCCCGCATCACCCGCACTACACAAACACATCACTCCAACCCGGAATGAAGGAATTAAGCGAGTCTCTGTGTATTAAACCCTCGGTGTACCCTGAAAGCCGTGCGTGCAGCGAGTGATTTACTCCATTAGTTCTGACGGAGTAGTGTAGTGACCTTTAGCTGCCCTGCCACGTATGCTGACGTCCAGCGGCGGAGTAGAGTAATGTACACTTCAAAGCCAGAACATTAAACCACCTACCTGAATTGTATCTACACCGACTGTTCATGTTATCAGCCCCACTTACCAAACAGATGCATTTTGCAGTTCTATAATTACACACTAATCAGGACCACCACAGACCAGTTGGTGGATCATTCTCAGTGCTGCAGTGACACTGACGTGGTGTGAGTGGTTCAGACACAGCAGGGCTGCTGGAGTGTTTAAACATTGTGTCCACTCACTGTCCACTCTATTAGACACTTCTACCTTGCTCAGTGTCACTGCAGTGCTGAGAATGATCCACCAACTGGTCTGTGGGGGTCCTGACAGGGTGGGCTATCCAAATATGCAAAGAATCAGATGAACTACAGTCTGTAATTGTAGAACTAGAAAGTGCTTCTATATATGGTATGTGGATAAAATGGATAATGGGTGGAGAAACCAGGAGATGATTTCAGTGTTATGGCTGATCGGAGTGCACAGGAGTTCAAAACGGGTGGGAATTCTTCTTTGAGACCATGTGTGAGCTGTAGTAGAGCTATAGCAGGAAGTGGAAATACTTGTATTGCAATGGTATGATATTTTAATGCAATAATAAGGACCTCAGTTTCTGTTTGATCACAATTAGAGAAAGCAGGAATTCACTAGGGGTGGGAAACTCTATCGTTACTGTTGTATCCGCATGGAATATGAACTCACACAGAGACGGTGGAACGATTATTTTGTTTACTGTGGTAGGAAAATAAAGCATACAGCAACTCTCCAATTGTTACTCCGTGGAAGGGCCATCAAAAACTACATTACCCAATATCCTCTAGTGCTTCTTGAACTGCAACTACGGATAGCTATATAGATCAAAATACTGTGCAATACATGACAGTTACCATGATATAATATTATCACAATATGTTTAAGTTGGGATACAATATTATTCATGATATTGTGATATAGTGAGTATTGTGATGCAATAAATAGCGACTTGTTACCTTTTTTCAACTGTAAATACAACCACCATTTTTTGTCAGCAGTCTCTCATTCCTGTACAGAAGCTCTGTAATACTTGGCCCAGTGTGACTTTTGTATGCTGCTCTGGTTTGGAGAACATGTGACAGCAGCCTCCACTCCTCTGTGAGATAATGCACTATTATAGTCACATAGGAATCCACTGCCCTCAGCACCCAAGCAGTGTAAGTTAATGCAGTCCTTTCTACTGAACTCGAATCCTCAGCTTTAATTTTCCCTTCTCTGCAGAGCTTGGGTCAGAATGACTGTGTCAGTTATGGTGCCATGTGAGGTGAGTTGTGTGAGTATTTTATTTCCATATGATGTTTATTGCAAATTGCATGTGTCCATGTCATTTATTCCCTCCTTGTTAAAATATCCAAACTAAGTCCAGACATTTGGTACATTCTAGTACCAAATTCATATTTGCAATTCATATTTTAAAATATCGATGCAGTATTGCCATGCAAAATATTGCAATACTGCACTGTATCGATTACCCCCAACTCCTAGAGTTTACTGTTCTTATATGCCTGAGGTGGTGAATGATTGAATGAATGAAATGAAATTATTAACAATAAAGATTTATCTGCTGATTGTTCTCTCTATTGTTCCATTGAATAAGTGCTTAAAACCAGGGTTTCTTAACCAGTGGGCCACGGACATGTATTAATGTACATATGTACAAATCAAAACTTTGCAGGCTAATTAAGATTCATATCTTCAGTGTGAGACACCATAACTGCTGGCTAGCTGCTAATAAAGAGGTTTGAATTTGAACATTTTTGCCCAAATGTTTTTGGAGACTGTATTTGTAAAAGTTGATTTTAGTTTTCTGGTGGGGGCCGCTATGGTTTGTAGTTATTATCAGGTATCATGGTTAAGAACCCCTGTTCCATATCTACCTCAGTTACAAACAAAGCTACATAAATTAATAGTTGGGTAATAATAGAATAGTATAATGTAGTTTACTTAGAATTGCCCACAGTGATGATCATAGGATCCAAACATCTGAAGACTTTCAATGCCGCTGAAATTTCCCTCAGAGTAGATGCATGAAATATTGATTAATACGCTGCCTGATGTCTGACACGTTGTTTTGTGTAAGGGGTCTGATATGAAAATGTATTTTAATCTAATGAAAACTGATGTCAGCAGTTCTTATAGAAATATAAGATAGGTGTAGACTCCCTGGTGGGTTTGGTTAGTAAATAAAATGGCATTGTAGACATTGTGTCCTCGGGCTCCTTATGACCACCACTGTAAAGAATTCAGAGCCTATAAATTTCTTTACATTGAACAACCATCTGCAATTAATTCTTATCATAGAATTAATTGTTAAGAAGTTTTTTAAAAAAATGGTGAAATGGAATTTCCCTTACCCAAACTCTACAATGAAGGGCTTCACTTATATGTTTATATATGATCTAAAAGCAGTTTATATCAGTTTAAAGCCTTATAGCAGCGTTACGTGAAGAATAAATGAAGAATAAAGGGTAGAGCATAGCTCCAGTGGTCTTTGTCACGTAACAGCACATTTTTTGTAAAATCCTGTACATAAACAAATGTGTACAGTATGATAACCATCAATTTCGTTTTAATCCATTTTTGACAGAGGTGTATATGAGGGGCATTGCAAGTCATTGCTAGTCCCTAACACAAACTTACTAATATTAGCAGTACAAATAGAAAAAACAACAGTGATAGGATTCAGCAGCCACATTGTCTGCAATGTATATATCTCCATTTTATTCACTGTCCAAATCCACCAGTCAGTCTCCTGCATGCACTACTTGGGCTTGTCTTAAACTCTTGATACACCTACAATTCTTTGTTTGGTTGCATTGTTAAAATCCTGGTAATAAGCAAATGGTGTGATAACTACCAATGTTAATACCACAGTGTCCAAGAACACAGAATACCACTGCAACCCTACTTGTGTAGTTAACTATAGTAATTGTCAACTTACATTACAAGATTCTTATAGAATTCTCACAGTAACAGTTTTTCATAAATTTTCTTCACTGTACTCAGGAGAATTTGGCCCAGAGACACGGAATGAACGAGTGAGTATGTTTGTGGGCATAATCCATGAGAAAGCGTGCAGCTGATACTACCTACCCTAATAAGGTATTCCACTCTAACAGTCAAAGAACCTGATAGGGAATTTAATCACAGTGATCTAGCACCCAAACTTTGGAGCCAGCCAATTACCTGAATCCTATCATTCTTGTTATCTTCTGCTCTACTTCACGCCCCCATTGATCAGACCTATCCTGTGGCTAGGCTGGACGCCAGGCTGGACCCCAGAGTAAATCATTAATCTTTCGAACTGAGGTTTATCTTCAATAACATCCTATGCTGAAGTTTAAAGCAGCAACAAAATCGAGAGAGTTTCATTTTCCAAAGCATCAAGCTGTTGAAGACTGAAGGCAGTGTGGGGAACAATACATTCCTGCATGCCTTTCAGTTCTACAGTCTCTCTGTGAATGTTTTAGAGATATCACGGTGTGTCTTTAATCAGTCCGCTGCTCCTTTGAAAGCAGCAGTAAGACAGAGGACACCTCCAGGTTGACCATTAACCTTATTATTGATTACAGAATATGCTCCCAACCTACCAGCTCTGCGCTCTTCAGTGGATCTTGATGCAAAGTTCATACCTCTGTGCTGCTCGAGCTGGACACTAACTTGGAGCTTGTCTGAAAAGTCTCCTGAAGACTCTATTGCTGGATAATTCAAAGGATCCATGGCGAAGTCTGGATATGGCTACTACCGGACCACTATTTTCCTTGCCATGTTTGTGGGCTACACATTGTATTACTTCAACAGAAAGACGTTTTCATTTGTGATGCCTTCCCTAATGCAAGAGATCCAGTTGGATAAGGATGACTTGGGTAAGAGCATCTTACTCCGATTCCTACTTAGTTTGTTCTGATATTTTAATATGTTGTAGCTCTTAATTTTCAAAAAAATTCAAACTTACCACAGCTATAACCTTAAAAAAGGTTCCAGAAAGATTAATGCCACAATTCTGATTGAACCTCTTTTAGACCCCTAAAAACCATGTTTGAAAAAGATATTCGTGGTTTTGATGAACTCTTTAAAGTTTGAAAGAACCGTCACATAGTTTAAGGTAAACAATTGACGTTTTTTCTTAAACTTTTACATTATGTCGAGGTTCTTTAGACTTTTAGCATGTAGGAACCTCTTTTAGTTACATTATGTTGAGGTTCTTTAGACTTTTAACATGTAGGTACCTCTTTTAGTTACATTATGTCGAGGTTCTTTAAACTTCTAACATGTAAGATCCTCTTTTAGTTACATTATGTTGAGGTTCTTTAGACTTCTAACATGTAGGAACCTCTTTTAGTTACATTATGTCGAGGTTCTTTAGACTTTTAACATGTAGGTACCTCTTTTAGTTACATTGTGTCGAGGTTCTTTAAACTTCTAACATGTAAGATCCTCTTTTAGTTACATTGTGTCGAGGTTCTTTAAACTTCTAACATGTAGGAACCTCTTTTAGTTACATTATGTCGAGGTTCTTTAGACTTTTAGCATGTAGGAACCTCTTTTAGTTACATTATGTCGAGGTTCTTTCGACTTTTAACATGTAGGGACCTCTTTTAGTTACATTATGTTGAGGTTCTTTAGACTTTTAACATGTAGGTACCTCTTTTAGTTACATTATGTCGAGGTTCTTTCGACTTTTAACATGTAGGGACCTCTTTTAGTTACATTATGTTGAGGTTCTTTAGACTTTTAACATGTAGGTACCTCTTTTAGTTACATTATGTCGAGGTTCTTTAAACTTCTAACATGTAAGATCCTCTTTTAGTTACATTATGTCGAGGTTCTTTAAACTTCTAACATGTAAGATCCTCTTTTAGTTACATTGTGTCGAGGTTCTTTAAACTTCTAACATGTAAGATCCTCTTTTAGTTACATTATGTCGAGGTTCTTTAGACTTCTAACATGTAGGAACCTCTTTTAGTTACATTATGTCGAGGTTCTTTAAACTTCTAACATGTAAGATCCTCTTTTAGTTACATTATGTCGAGGTTCTTTAGACTTCTAACATGTAGGAACCTCTTTTAGTTACATTATGTCGAGGTTCTTTAAACTTCTAACATGTAAGATCCTCTTTTAGTTACATTATGTCGAGGTTCTTTAGACCTTTAACATGTAGGTACCTCTTTTAGTTCACTAAAATCCATATTTAATTAGCCATTCAAATCTTTAAGAACCATCAATTTAATATTCCTAGATTATCTATTAGTTTAAATTATGTCATGGTTCTTAAGTTTACATTCATGCTTCTCATTGGAATTAGAATTAGATCTTGGGAGGTTCTATAAGTAATCGAACATGATTTTCTATGGAACTGCACAAACCCTTGTACATGGTGGAATGAAGTTTATATCGGATTTGTATCATGTGTGACCAGCGTTTATAGTTC
This sequence comes from Prochilodus magdalenae, assembly GCA_024036415.1. Taxonomy (NCBI): domain Eukaryota; kingdom Metazoa; phylum Chordata; class Actinopteri; order Characiformes; family Prochilodontidae; genus Prochilodus; species Prochilodus magdalenae. The sequence goes on from JAMWET010005476.1 coordinate 157,153, forward strand.
CACATCCTTTTGTGTGACTTTAGTTTTGTTGTGGTTACAGATGCAATACATGCTGACAGTAACTGAAAATCCTGTCAGCTAAAGCTACCTGAAATGATGGATGATATGAGAGCTGCTTTCTCATATCCTGCTTCATACTTTGTCAGAGACGTGCTCTGAAGTACAATGACTTTCTCCCCATGCCTGAAGACTTCTTATTTTATCTTTGTGCATTGTAGGTCTTATCACCAGTAGCCAGTCACTGGCCTATGCTATCAGCAAGTTCATTAGCGGGGTGCTCTCCGATCAGATAAGTGCAAGATGGCTTTTCTCCATTGGCCTTTTCGCTGTGGGTGGCATCAATGTGCTGTTCTCCTGGTCCTCTACTGTGGCTGTGTTTTCTGCCCTCTGGTTTCTGAATGGACTCGGCCAGGGCCTGGGGTGGCCCCCGTGTGGGAAAGTACTGCGCAAGGTATTGTGACCTTTGTGATCACTTTCCTGTTCCTCCTCAGTGAAGTCATGGTCCTGTAATTACTGTGATAGAATTATTGTTCATGTTTCAGTACTCCACCCAGAAATACAAGGTGGAAATCCTGTTTGACCTAAAAAGAAATTATACACGTGTTGTCGTTTTCAGCCTTCGTAGTTTAAACATAGTCCTCCTGGTAGCACATGAACGTTTGTGGATGTTCTAGATCAGGGTTCCTCAACTTGTGGGCTGCGGACCGCCAGTGGACCATAAAGCACTTTCTAGTAGCCCCTGAGCCTGTACTCAGGTGGAGGCAGTAGTTTGTAGTGGCTGGAAATGTCATATATAACCATATTAATGTTGTATTAAGAATATGAATATAAATATACTGTGTATATATATATTAATGTACACATGTAACAGACATAGCCACTGGCTAGCAGTTGATGCTGAGTTTTCTTGGGGCACTTTCACAGCTCACTTATTTAAATTTGGACATATAATAATTATTCTTTAACCAAATGTCTTGAAAGAATTGTATCTGTAAAAGTTGATTCTATTTTTATTGGCTTGCTATGCTTGGTAGTTATTATCAGTTGGGCCTTTAGGGCAGAAAATGTTGAGAACCCCTGTTCTTAATTAAACACATTCATGGTTTACTTAAAGCTTGTGATTAAAAATAGTACTATATTCATATTTATATTTCATCTTGTAGCAGTTTTACAGTGTCTCAGTATAGAGGCCTGGTAAAGAGCTGTCACCGCTGGTTTCCATTTCAAGCAGTCCAGTGATTTGGCTGCTGCTTACTTTTACAGGGACTGATGTATGTAAGATTTAGATGAAGTTTTCTGCTGGAGATTAAAATATGATTGTCTGACTCCTCTGTCCATTTGTAATTATGCTGCTGGTTAATCTAACGCATTAGGACATCTCCTCAGGTCCTAAAGGCCTAACCAATAGGAGAGCTTTCTTAACTGTGCATACCTAGATACCACAGAGAAAAATGATTCCTGTTTCCAGTTTAGTAACACTTGCTATGTCTAAATACAAGCATGGATAAAACTTCAAATTACAGATGTTTATTTTCTAGTTACTAAAATCATTTGACCTTCTCTGAAGGCCTTCAGCGTTCCACTCTCATCATAATCCAGATTGTTCTCATGACTCTATGATGTCCATGTTCTTCTTTTCAGTGGTTCGAGCCATCTCAGTTTGGGACCTGGTGGTCAGTGCTGTCCTGCAGTATGAACCTGGCTGGGGGACTGGGCCCTATCATTGCCACCCTCCTGGCTCAGAGCTACAGTTGGAGGTCCACACTCTCTGTCTCTGGCCTAATCTGTGTGGTCATGTCTTTCCTCTGCCTCCTGATGATCCGTAATGAGCCTAGCGATGTCGGTCTGCCTAATATTGAAGCTAGTGCAAAAAAGAAGGGCAAAGCAGGTAAGCGCATGGTGAAAAGCCATCAGGGCCATTTAGGAATTGTGTTATTGTGTTTGCACTCATTACCATCCCAGTCTCACTGATGTAGGTCACTGATAATCTTTACGAGCTTTCAAGAGCAGAAAACTGATAAGAAAGCATGACCGTTTTCCGATTCTCTGACTATCTTTTTAATCTCAGCTTTACTCTGTACAGGATAGGAGTATAGGAGACCTGTGCATGTTGTACAACCCTAGCTATATAACCCTAGACATGTGCTTAACTTGGTAAAGTACATACTGTAAGCTGTTTGTACTTTCTTTGTGCCTGTTCTCCAAGAGAAAAAAGGCCTGATCTTGCAAGTGTGAACTCTTGGACTCAACCATCGGGCAAAGGTGTGTGTACACGCTAATTCTTGTTCTTTTGTGTCCAAGGACAGTCACACACTCGCGTACTGGACTCTGTACTATTGTTCCCCTCACATGAGAGAAGCATGGACAGAAATGGCATCAGTGTAGCAGAACAAAGTTAGACCAATTGCTGTTGCAATGATATATTTATTAATCAGGACAAAGCTAGAGGCACTCTTTAGGCTGGCTAAGGTAGATATGCTTTTTGGTCCAATCCCTGGTCTAGGTTAGGTGATTAACTCCCACTTTAAAGATATGACATACTGTTATGTATGTTGTTGCTGTCCAAAGAAAAACAAGTATCTCCAAAATGGCAACTCTACAAGAAAGGCAAATGGAACCAGACTTCTTTTGATCCATTCATAATAAAATGTTCACAGGCCAGCGCTGTGATCAAATAATGGATAAAAATAAGATTACATGAGATTCATGTTTTTCTTTGGACAGCAACGATATATGAAATTTAGGTTTCAGTGTAGCTACTGCAGTTTTGTCCAGGACCGACATGCCCCTGTTGTTGGAACAAAATCTCAGAAAAATCTAAAATCTAGTTTTTCAGTTTTTGACTGAAGCTGTTGCCCATTGACAGTGTTTTGATGATGAATGGACCCAAAGAAATGGCCCACAATGGACTGGAAAAATACCTGGTTCCATTGACATACATTATAAATGAAAGTATGTTTTTTCCTTCTCCTGTAAAATTGACGTTTTGGAGATTTAGGAGAGGTTTTGCTGCAACAGCGGCCATAAGCAAGTATGATTTTATTGAAGTGTGTGATGATTTAGGTATGTACTGTAGTTCAAGTATTCTTCTTGGTGGGTACAAGCTTCTATTAGCCTTGTAGTTCCAATGCAAAACTAAAGGCTAGCTTTGTCCATCAAATATGCCTGATCTACTACTGTACATTTAAAATTACAATTAAAAATTAATTTAAAAAATGATTAAAAAGTGATTAAAAAGTGATTAAGCAGTACCTAAGATAAGCACAAGTTTTTCAGTTTAGCAAGTTAAAAAAACAGTAATCATTCTTTTGAATGTCCTCTGGGTCTTAATTCCAGGATCCGGCCGGGACGAGAGCACGCTGAAAGAGTTCCTCCTGTCCCCGTATCTCTGGCTACTGTCGCTAGGCTACCTGGTGGTATTTGGAGTGAAGACCACTTGCACTGACTGGGGGCAGCTGTTCCTCATCCAGGACAAGGGCCAGACAGCACTCATGGGTATTGTAGTTGTACATGTTTACACAACATGGTCTAAATCAGGGCTCTACTGATGCTGAAGCATTAATGAATTAGTAATTAACTGCTGAGATGAATCAGATATGTGTTTGTGTAGGAAAATTACCAAACAGTAGTGCATTCAAAACACCTAGGGCTAGAGTTTATTAGTAAAAATGTATACTGTTAAAAGGTATTACTGAATTAAAATTGTGAAAAAATGTAATAAATAATGAATATTTTTCTTTATAATATTAAACAATGTTTATATAATATAATATCCTATATTTGCTTTATTTCTTCTGGTTTTTTTTTCCTTTTTAAATTATATTTTATTTCTTGGTATAAATTGGAATGTTTTTGTATTTTATCTATTTTTGGTTGTTTATATTTTTTTATGTTACTATACTATATATACTATATAGCATTAACACTATACTTAGTTATAGTAACAGTTACATCAATTTACGTTTCCACATTTAAACTCACATTTTCAACATTAAGTTGAAAGCAGTCTTTTCATTAGGATCATTAACTGTATTTACTTGGTGTGTAAAATGACTTCCACAGGCAGTTCTTACATGAGTGCTTTGGAGATCGGGGGGCTGGTGGGCAGTTTAGCAGCCGGCTATCTGTCTGACAGGGCTGTGGCTCGGGTGAGTTTACAGTGTAACACACTCTATTAAATCTCTTGATCATTTTTTCTGGCTCTATGAGAAATTCTTGAGTAAGGAGAGTAATGAGGATTATTTTCAGTGAAGTCCAATTTTCCTTTCTCCAGCAAGGACTACGTGCGTATGGCAACCCCCGTCATGTCCTCCTGCTGTCAATGATGGCAGGGATGTGCATCTCTATGTACCTCTTCCGCACCACTGTTACCCCGGAAAGCTCGAATGTGAGTACAGAGCTATAATGCACCAAATAAAATAACAGTATAAAGAAGAACAAACTAATACAGCCAAATCAGCAGTATTATATAAATAGCACATATTCTCATATAGTAATGGTATCATCTAAATGAGCAAGATTACATACTTACATTTAGTTGGGCTTTGAGAGGCCTTCGTTATGCATCATATCTAAAGATAAATGTCCTCTTTCTACATTTGCTAAAAGAAATGAGGTTACATAAAAGGTTTGTGACTTTGATCAGAGTGACTTCCCAGATGCGGTTTTACATGCCCATGTACATCCTATGATTTGGCCCTAGAATGAAGCTGAATCTCGCAGCATGACTGCTACTTACAGGTTGCTGTTGGGGCTGTAATGCTAACAATGGTGGGACTGCCCTGAATAAAGCTACTCGATATTGCCCAAGGTTTGAGGAATTGCCCGGGGTGAAATGTGCAGAGCGAACTAACCACTCTGGGTTAAAGATCTTGTTAAAGATGCGGGAGCTTAAGTTGGCTTGTTTTGTGAATTTTCCATTTCGCATTTAATTGTGCCAGTTACCTTTGGGTACCTGTACAAGCTGTAGCATTTACGGTGGAACAGGAGATTTAATTAAGAAGCTGGCAGATAAGAAACCAATTGAGTCTCATTTAAAGATGAAATTTAGCCATGCCTGTTTGGTTTCTTGGAGAGAGTAAGAAAAGTGCAGACATTACTACACATAATCTGGCATTTGTTGTTGCTTTGCTGGCAATATATGGACATTTTGGGGAAATAAATATTAATCTAGCTGATGGCAAGATTGTTACGTAATAGTGGAGGTTTTTGGAACTGGCCCATTTAACTGACCTTTTTTTTTTTTTTATTGTGTTTTGTATTTGAAGGAGACAATTTTCCATTCTGTGGCACCTTTAACAACAACAGCATAGGTTACAGTAACTTTCATTTCCCACAGTAAATAACAAACTCTCTCTCACAAAGTCTCTCTGGGTGTTTTTGTGTCTCATTGTAGAGGACTTTATAGATTTCCTTGTAACTGGAGTTATTGGATTTTCTTTTCAATGGTGTCACTTTATGGTTTGTCCACAGCGCAAATACAACCCTTGTATATTCCGTCTAAAACCCCCAGTAAACCTACAGTACAGTACCTACAGTACACCTTTACAATTCAACAATAGTAGAAACAAAATTTTTCCAAGATTCTTTGCTACGTATATGCCTGCATGTAATTTTCCCCAGTGATTTATTAAAAAATTTCAGGTTTTTCTTCATATTTATTTCATGTAATAGCTTTCTGTGAGGCAGCTCTGATGCTTTGGAATGTCTGATTCCCATCTCCACCACTGTGAAGAATCCTGACTTTGTAATTCTCCAGTTGTCTAATACTTTTTTTTTTAAGCATTACTGGAATCACGTTTCCATTTAACACGCTTGTGCAATTCATTACAGGTTTGGATCCTCTCTCTTGGCGCCGCTTTCGGCTTTTCTTCTTACGGACCAATTGCTCTCTTTGGAGTCATCGCCAACGAGAGCGCCCCCTCTAATTACTGCGGGACATCTCATGCTATTGTTGCCTTGATGGCAAACGGTGAGAGAGCTTTAGTAATCTTATGATTTTAATATGAATCTTGATGTGTTTAATGAAGGGTCAGTATGATGTGGACATGTTCATGTTTTTGGCAGTTGGAGGTTTCCTTTCCGGGCTACCATTCAGCACCATTGCAAAGCACTATGGCTGGGACACTGCGTTCTGGGTAGCAGAGGTGACCTGTGTCATCACAACAATTGGCTTCTTTCTCTTCCGTAACATCCAAACCAAGATGGGACGCAAACTTAAGAAGGAAGATTAAGAATCTTTCATTAGGGTTTTACATGAATACAGAGCGATTAGTGAACAAAACCTGAAGTTTGGGAGAATGCCTCCTCTCTAAGGTATTACCAGAATTACAGTAGATGCAGAAACTTCAAGAAGCATGTTTTGAAGCTCTAGCGAGCATCTGAACCAAACCTCCTTACTTTAGGAAGGTTGCTGTCAATGTCACAAATGCACTAAACGCACCATGTGTTACATTTGGTATACATCATCACAACGCTGTCAAGGTGATCTTAATGTTATAATGCTTTGGGTAAACTCCTCCTGGTTTGAGTCAAAAAAAAAAAGTCTTCAAACAAATAACAAACAAATAAAATACAATACAATAAAAATCATCGCTGTCCGATCAAAACCTCCTACCCTCTTTTTTCCATAGTTTAGATTTTTCTTTTCTTTTTTTTTGACACCACATGAAAATAAAGGAAATAGTCCACAGTTACTTGGAAAAATCTTGTTACATAAACTTGCAGTAAGGTTAAGAACATTTTTCCCTCCTCCAGTAAAGTTACCAATAGGGGTCCAAGGTTTTGTTACAACAGCGATGAACACATACAGCTGAATGCAAGTGTTTAAATATCCCCAGTCAACTCAAATGAACACATCCTCTACACGCTTAAACAGGCCGTGTTTCTGCGAATGGAAGCACAGTTTCAGTGTATTTGCTGAGTTTAACAGATTGGAAAAACATCAACTATGAAATATGTCATGCCGTTTTCAGTAATGGTGCATTAAATGTGGAGAAGCATGTTCTCTGTAGATTATGCGTTACATTCATTTTGAAAACAAACAAAAACCGTGACCGGGGTAGCCAGACTTTTGCCTACAACTGTATCTGAACATATTTCAGGTTTACTTAATGCACTGGGTATAGCTTTAATGAGATATAACTACATGACTTTTATGATGTTTATTAATACACTGTATGATTTGTATTTACTCCAGTCGATTCTCTTTACCGATGCCATTGTGGTTTTTTTTTTTTTTTACTGAAAGCTGTATGATTCATGCAATACTATTTATTGCAAAAGTGTACAGTTATATCAAAGATGGCTGAAATTTGATTCAAAGCATTGTTTCTCAATCCTGGTCATAGAGACCCCCTGCCAAGCACAGTATAATGTTTTCTCTGCTCCCAAGACTCCTGATTCAACTGATCAGTTTATTGACAAGCTCTTGCTGAGTTGAAGTGGGTCTGTTAAAGTTGGGAAATACTAAAATGTATTTAGCACTACATTTTTACTGCTGATGATTAAAATGAATGGGCTTCCAGGACCAGGTTCGGGAAAATACTAATTAAAAGCATCCCAGTCACTAACGTACATGTAACATCATATTTGCAACAATATGCCTTATTTATCGTCTATTTTACAAGCAATAGAGATGTAACTCCAACTGGGATGTGTAAGGCTTCTTCGGAACTCTACATGCTACACGATCCTACCTCTTTACTACATGTTATAAATCTGTACATGGTGTTTAAGGCAATAAAATGTTTTGCAAATACTGAACAAAAGCTTTATATGATAAAATAAAGTTGTTACACACTGTTTATGTTGCAGTTTACAGTTTATAATCATTCATCCTTATTTTACATATATATCCAAGTGTCCAGATTAGTACAGTATAGTGCTGAACAATTCACAAACATTAACACATTGGAACTTTTGGTGCAAAAACATTATTATATTAGATGTATGACAACAAAGACCACATTTGTCTTGATGTTTCATAAACCTTAATGTCTTAAAATGCTTTCTTATGAAGGTGAACTGGACTATTCATGCGTGTGACACATAAGATATTAATGTCTGCCATAACAAAACAATTTGATGGTCCATGAACTGCAAGAAGATGCTGATGATACGTGAAGACTGCTCCCATTATCAGCTACAATTTTTCAGTTACAGGCTGACTATTTCACCTCTATTGTTAGACAGTTCAGAAAATCCACACCCCAGCAACTAATCCATATATACAGTTGTTTGTACAACCTACAAGTTCTTGAATTACATGGTACTCCATGTCCCTGTACACTCCAACTCAGGAACCTGGCCCAAATGTGCCAGCTTTTTCTGCTACTTCCAGGGCACTCTTCAGATTCTGGTCAAAAAGTTCACATCTGAAAGAAAAAGAAACACCATTCATACGGAGTATCTGGTGAAAGGACTACATGTAGATCAGGGTTTTCGCAACCTTGTTCCTGGGGGCTCCTCTGATCTCCACATTTTAGTGTGTTCCCTGCTCCCAACACTGATGCAGCTAATCAGCTCATTAGCAACCTTGAGTTTAAGTGGGCATGTTAGAGCAGGAAAATCACTAAAACATGCAAGGGGGTCTCCAGGAACCAGCACTGGTGCAGGTGGCACGCATGAACACTTGCAACGTCACCAACCTAATAGGCATCTCCAGAGAGTAGAAAGGATTCTTTAAGGCGAAGTCTGAATAGATTTCGTAGATCTTTCTCAGAAGTGCATCAATGCCAGACTGCCGAGGATCTGCCAGCACGATAAACTTAATACCTATGAAAGCCACAGAATCAAAATCAGTGTGGTTCTGTTCATACACCACCCAATTAAGCCATGGTTCCATTCATATCTACATCATATTAAGGTAATTCAGGTTTACCTGTGAGTGTCTGAAAGCAGTGTAGTTTAAACATATCTGTTTCCAGCATTTCAATACCTGAACTGCCAGCCTCAGGAGACAATTGTGAACCAATGGCAAATAGCCTACAAGGAAAAAAAATAAGTATGTTAAATTGTGCAATACGTATACTGATAACATCCAGTATTTACCAGAGGCACTGCTATGTCAGTACTGTCACTACTACCTGACAGATTCTATGAACAATTCCCAAAAATTGTTTTATTTATTTATTAGCATTGTTTATAGAATCTGTCAGGTAGTGTATTCATATACAGTGGGGTGCGAAAGTTTGGGCACCCTTGTTATTTTCCTGATTTACCTTTATAAAGCATTGATTGTTTGGATAAAAAAATTGCGTTAAATATATCATATAGGGGACAAACACAGTGATATTTGAGAAGTGAAATGAAGTTTATATGAATTACAGAAAGTGTGCAATAATTGGTTAAACAAAAGTAGGCAGGTGCATAAATTTGGGCACTGTTGTCATTTTATTGATTTCAAAACCTTTAGAACTAATTATTGGAACTCAAATTTGGTTTGGTTAATTCAGTGACCCTTGACCTCCATACACAGGTGACTCCAATTATGAGAAAGGGTATTTAAGGGGGGCAATTGTAAGTTTTTCTCCTCTTTGCATCTTCTCTGAAGAGTCGCAGCATGGGAGTCTCAAAACAACTTTCAAATGACCTGAAAACAAAGATTGTTCACCGTCATGGTTTAGGGGAAGAATACAGAAAGCTATCTCAGAGATTTCAGCTTTCAGTCTCCACTGTGAGAAGCATTATGAGAAAATGGAAGACCACAGGCACAGTTCAGGTCAAGGCTCGAAGTGGCAGACCAAGAAAAATCTCGAATAAACAGAAGCAAAGGATGTTGAGAACAGTCAGAGTCAACCCACAGACCAGCACCAAAGACCTACAACATGATCTTGCTGCTGATGGAGTCACTGTGCATCGTTCAGCTATTCAGCGCACCATGCACAAGGAGGTGCTGTATGCGAGAGTGATGCAGAGGAAGCCTTTTCTCCGCCCGCATCACAAACATAGCCGCTTGAGGTATGCTAAAGCACATTTGGACAAGCCAGCTTCATTTTGGAATAAGGTGCTGTGTTATTTGGGCATAACAAGGGCCGTTATGCATGGAGGAAAAAGAACACAGCACTCCAAGAAAAACACCTGCTCCCTACAGTAAAATTTGGTGGTGGTTCCATCATGCTGTGGGGCTGTGTGGCCAGTACAGGGACTGGGAATCTTGGTAAAGTTGAGGGACGCATGGATTCCAATCAATATCAGCAGATTCTGGAGACCAATGTCCAGGAATCAGTGATAAAGCTGAAGCTGCGCCGGGGCTGGATCTTCCAACAAGACAACGACCCTAAACACTGCACAAAATCTACAAATGCATTCATGCAGAGGAACAAGTACAACGTTCTGGAATGGCCATCTCAGTCCCCAGACCTGAATATTATTGAAAATCTGTGGTGTCACTTAAAGAGAGCTGTCCACGCTCGGAAACCATCAAACCTGAATGAACTAGAGATTTTTTGTAAAGAAGAATGGTCTAAAATACCTTCAGCCACAATCCAGACTCTCATTAGAAGCTATAGGAAGCATTTAGAGGCTGTTATTTCTGCGAAAGGAGGATCTACTAAAGGTTTTTTTTTTTTTGGTGCCCAAATTTATGCACCTGCCTACTTTTGTTTAGACAATTACTGCACACTTTCTGTAAATCATATAAACTTCATTTCACTTCTTAAATATCACTGTGTTTGTCCCCTATATGATATATTTAACGCATTTTTTTATCCAAACAATCAATGCTTTATAAAGGTAAATCAGGAAAATTATTATGTAATGTATATATATATATATATATATATATATACACATACACACACACACACACACACACACGCACATATATACATATATCTTATGTATGTATGTACTTACGAGTGAAACATTGAAGCCAGCATCAGTTTCTCATTTGAGCTCAGTCGTGCCCGACCGAACCGTATGGACACCGGATAGTTAGTGGAATCTTTCAAGTACTCCAATATTTCTTTCCCTTCTGCTGTGTATTTGCCATTTACGTCAACTCCATTGATAGAAAGAACAGCATGGCCAACTGCACAGAAGTAAAAACCAGGAAAATAAGACAGACAGAGCATTAGCATCATTCAGTTAAGGCTATAGACCATAGCACTGATCATCTTTCCAAACCAGTATCAAGGATTATATTGCCAATACCAACACTGTTATTTTGTTGCCTGCGTGTATGAGATGCAGTTCATATGTGTAGTTCATACCCTCCACATTTATATCATCAATGTCAGAACAAAAACTTTCTTTGTCTATTATTTCCTTATTTAATAAAACGAGCCATAAAAGGGCTGTGCATTACTGGTTGGCCAACCCTGTACAGTGCAGTCATTTTATGTCATACAATAATGAACATCTGATAACACAGCACAATTTAATACAAAAACCTGTTGCTAAATTAACACTGTGAGTCTTACATAGCACCAATACACGGATGCTCTTCTTCCCCATGCAGGGTTTGAAATCATTCCTGCTCTCTATATAATACAGTATGCAGAAAATTAAATACTGCCTTCTGCATCCCAGCAGTACTAATATAGCTTTAATGAGGGGAAAAAATACACTGGAGATTTAGTCACATCCATATTTGACAAATATGACCAAAATCTCCAAACTTACACAGTATATAATATTGACAAAAACAATACATGGTATTACATACATACATACATACATATATATATATATATATATATACACACACATACATACATCTATATATATATATATATATTTTACACTGTGTTAAAAAGTCATTTCTGAGCTTTTGTATTATGATTTTTTTTTTTTTATTGTACTGTCATCTGCTGCAAACTTCTGAATATACATATACACATAATATACATATACCAGGGAATATTTTAAATATACTGCAATTCATGCTGATCTATTGCAAACCCTACAATGAGCCGATTGAGATTCAGCCTGGGTTTTTAAGGCTACAAGACATTCACGTGCTGTTCTTTTGGCTTTCCTAGTACTGCTTAATCATGTTGTTAGTACTTTTAACTTCAACCTGTGATTTCTATTGTGGAGTTAAATTAACTAATTTAGTCAAAGACACATACGGAGTCTAACTACCGCAGTGGACTTTATATTCCTCTAGAATTTTCCCCGTTTCCAACTTAAACGTGCCGGAATCTAGCTACTGAATTAGGAGGAACGGGAAAATTCATACAAGCCCCTGCCTGAAACGAAGCCGACACCAGCCTCCTGGTCGTTGCTCATACGGTACATTCTAAATGTATTTGAAATGTATATGCACCTGCATATTATATACATGTAGCTAATATTTCCGATGTACTGATATAGCTGAAGCATTTATGAAACACAAAGCAATGTGAAATTCAACACTCCTGTCAACACAACAGTTAGCTAGCTGGCTAGCACAGACTGATAAATCGCCCACCTCGGATCCCGTCTCGCTGTCCAAACGACACGACCACCTTCTCGTCATGAATCTTTAATACTATATCTAAAGGGAAGCTAAACGTTTTCTCAACTTCTGTTCTGGGAACATAGTTGTCGTATTGGTAAATGAGTCCCCCAGCCTTGTTAATAACATACACACTGAATATCGCCATCTTTCTCCGGAAGTGAGCAGCTGATCAGGAAGGAACTCACGTGACACACTGTCGCTGCAGAAAACACAAATATAGTATGATAATACTGTTATACAAAGTACCACAACGGTTGTTGTAGTTCTCTTAAAAAAATAATCTTAACTGTTTGCAAAATGATTGAATACGTGGACGATCATGTCGTTTTAACATCATAAGGTCCATAAACTACATTTCCCATGACAAGCTGAGCGCACCCCCGTAGTCCAAGTGCGCATGCGCACCCCTTCTTTACCGCATCTTCAACGTGGTACATCATGGTCTGTGTAAATCTTTGATTCTTTTTCAAATTTAACATTGAGGAAATATTGTATCTATATGCTTGCAGGTATTAAGTCGCAAAAGACGTATAAATTAGCACGTTAGAAAACTGTTTGACAGCAGTATGTCACATGTGAGAGTTTCCTTGCACGAATGATGTGTGTATTAACAGTGTAGCTGGAGTCTGGAGGGTTTGTTGGTGTTTACCTGACGGACAGTATGTTAACTAATATCATTTAATTTTTCTCTCTTTACGCTCACTGTCCGTGTAATCAGCTCCACCTACTATATAGGAGCACATTGTAGTTCTGACGAACAGCAGTCAATCTGAATCTTTGTATACTTGGTTAGCCCACAGTTACCCTGTAGTTCAATGGATCGAGGCCAGCACACACACCAGGTATTATGTGGGTGGTGGATCATTCTCAGCACTGCGGTGACACTGATGTAGTGGTGGTGTATAAGTGTGTGTTGTGCTGGTGTTAGTGGATCAGACACAGCAGTGCTGCTGGATTGTTTAAACACCTCAGTGTCACTGCTGGACTGAGAAAGTCCACCGACCACCCAGCCGTATCATGTCGCAGTGTCCTGTGACCACCGGTGAAGAATCTTCTGGGGATGTCCAACACAAACTGTGCAGCAGCAGATAAGCTATTGTTTCTGACTTCCTGTCTGCAAGGTGAACCAGCAAGGTAGGGGTGTCCATTAGAGTGGACAGTGAGTGGACACAGTGTTTATACACTTCAGCAGCGCTGCTGTGTCTGATCCACTCACAGCACCAAAACACACTAACACACCACCACCACGTCAGCATCACTGCAGTGCTGAGAATGATCCCCCACTCATAATACCTGCTCTGTGGTGGTCCTGTGGGGGTCCTGCCTATTGAAGAACTAGGTGAAAGGGGCTAACAAGGTATTCAAAGAATCAGGTTGAGTACTGTATGTAATTGTAGAACTAGATTGTGCTTCTATATGGTAAGTGGATCCTAAAAAATGGATGAGCATAAATAGAAAGAGGTGTGTATTGGTAATTGGTATGTATGACAGTGTTTATACATGCAATCTTTCCGAAGGTGTAAAGTAATCAAATCGCCGTCTCACCTTAACAGTCATAGAATGTCCTAACTTATCTTATCCTCATAGGTGCCATGTTTCTGACAGAACTGTGGATTTAGAATAACAGTTTGTATATGTATGTAAAGCATAAAATATAAAGAAAATAAATCATAATTTTTTTTTTCTTGGAGCTATACAAATACTCAAAGCTACCCTCATACCAGTTAAAGACAACATTAATTTTATTCTTCAGCTGTTTTACATCCAACTTTCACCTTCAGTGTAACAACAGACATGAAAGAGGGCAGGCCAGGTACTACAACTATGGTCTCTACCTTATAAAAGTTAATAATAATTGGGATGTATCATGAAAATGGTAGATTTTGACCAGCCTTTTACTGTTGCATACCACTTACATTGTACATACCCATATATTGCTATACTACATAATTAATATATTATATATATATCATATTAATTATTATTTAATTTATTATATATATATTTTTATTATATAATATTTATATTATAAATTTATTTATATTTTATATTTAATATATTATAATATATATTATATTATATTATATATAGCGATTATATGTAGTATAGCAATATATGATATTTATATTTAATTTTTATAAATATTATTAATTAATATTTAATATTTATTATATTTATTTTTTATATATATTTATATGGGTATGTACAATGTAAGTGGTATGCAACAGTAAAAGGCTGGTCAAAATCTACCATTTTCATGATACATCCCAATTATTATTAACTTTTATAAGGTAGAGACCATAGTTGTAGTACCTGGCCTGCCCTCTTTCATGTCTGTTGTTACACTGAAGGTGAAAGTTGGATGTAAAACAGCTGAAGAATAAAATGAATGTTGTCTTTAACTGGTATGAGGGTAGCTTTGAGTATTTCTATAGCTCCAAGAAAAAAAAATTTATGATTTATTTTCTTTATATTTTATGCTTTACATACATATACAAACTGTTATTCTAAATCCACAGTTCTGTCAGAAACATGGCACCTATGAGGATAAGATAAGTTAGGACATTCTATGACTGTTAAGGTGAGACGGCGATTTGATTACTTTACACCTTCGGAAAGATTGCATGTATAAACACTGTCATACATACCAATTACCAATACACACCTCTTTCTATTTATGCTCATCCATTTTTTAGGATCCACTTACCATATAGAAGCACAATCTAGTTCTACAATTACATACAGTACTCAACCTGATTCTTTGAATACCTTGTTAGCCCCTTTCACCTAGTTCTTCAATAGGCAGGACCCCCACAGGACCACCACAGAGCAGGTATTATGAGTGGGGGATCATTCTCAGCACTGCAGTGATGCTGACGTGGTGGTGGTGTGTTAGTGTGTTTTGGTGCTGTGAGTGGATCAGACACAGCAGCGCTGCTGAAGTGTATAAACACTGTGTCCACTCACTGTCCACTCTAATGGACACCCCTACCTTGCTGGTTCACCTTGCAGACAGGAAGTCAGAAACAATAGCTTATCTGCTGCTGCACAGTTTGTGTTGGACATCCCCAGAAGATTCTTCACCGGTGGTCACAGGACACTGCGACATGATACGGCTGGGTGGTCGGTGGACTTTCTCAGTCCAGCAGTGACACTAAGGTGTTTAAACAATCCAGCAGCACTGCTGTGTCTGATCCACTAACACCAGCACAACACACATTTAAACACCACCACTACATCAGTGTCACCGCAGTGCTAAGAATGATCCACCACCCACATAATACCTGGTGTGTGTGCTGGCCCTGATCCATTGAACTACAGGGTAACTGTGGGCTAACCAAGTATACAAAGATTCAGATTGACTGCTGTTCGTCAGAACTACAATGTGCTCCTATATAGTAGGTGGAGCTGATTACACGGACAGTGAGCGTAAAGAGAGAAAAATTAAATGATATTAGTTAACATACTGTCCGTCAGGTAAACACCAACAAACCCTCCAGACTCCAGCTACACTGTTAATACACACATCATTCGTGCAAGGAATGTGCTCTCACATGTGACATACTGCTGTCAGACAGTTTTCTAACGGGCTAATTTATACGTCTTTTGCGATTTAATACCTGCATACATACAGATACAATATTTCCTCAATGTTAAATCTGAAAAAAAGTAAAGATTTACACAGACCATGATGTACCACGTTGAAGATGCGGTAAAGAAGGGGTGCGCATGCGCACTTGGACTACGGGGGTGCGCTCAGCTTGTCATGGGAAATGTAGTTTATGGACCTTATGATGTTGAAACGACATGATCGTCCACGTATTCAATCATTTTGCAAACAGTTAAGATTATTTTTTAAGAAAACTACAACAACCGTTGTGGTACTTTGTATAACAGTATTATCGTAATATATTTTATGTTTTCTGCAGCGACAGTGTGTCACGTGAGTTCCTTCCTGATCAGCTGCTCACTTCCGGAGAAAGATGGCGATATTCAGTGTGTATGTTATTAACAAGGCTGGGGGGCTTATTTACCAATATGACAACTATGTTCCCAGAACAGAAGTTGAGAAAACGTTTAGCTTCCCTTTAGATATAGTATTAAAGATTCATGACGAGAAGGTGGTCGTGTCGTTTGGACAGCGAGACGGGATCCGAGGTGGGCGATTTATCAGTCTGTGCTAGCCAGCTAGCTAACTGTTGTGTTGACAGGAGTGTTGAATTTCACATGTCTTTGTGTTTCAAGAGTGCTTCATCTATATCAATACATCGGGAATATTAGCTACATGTATATAATATGCAGGTGCATATACATTTCAAATACATTTAGAATGTACCGTATGAGCAACGACCAGGAGGCTGGTGTCGGCTTCGTTTCGGGCAGGGGCTTGTCTGAATTTTCCCGTTCCACCTAATACAGTAGCTAGATTCGGGAAACGGGGTAAATTCTGGAGGAATATAAAATCCACTGCGGTAGTTAGACTCCGTATGTGTCTTTGACACTTAGCTACTGAAATTAGTTAATTTAACTCCACAATAGAAATCACAGGTTGAAGTTAAAGTACTAACAACATGATTAAGCAGTAATAGGAAAGCCAAAAGAACAGCACGTGAATGTCTTGTAGCCTTAAAAACCCAGGCTGAATCTCAATCGGCTCATTGTAGGGTTTGCAATAGATCAGCATGAATTGCAGTATATTTGAAATATTCCCTGGTATATGTTTATTATGTGTATATGTATATTCAGTTTGCAGCAGATGACAGTACAATAAAAAAAAATCATAATACAAAAGCTCAGAAATGACTTTTTAACACAGTGTATAATATATATATATATATATATATATATATATATATATATATATATATATATATATATATATATATATATATATAATATCATGTATTGTTTTTGTCAATATGGGCATACTGCCCTAAATTATATACTGTGTAAGTTTGGAGATTTTGGTCATATTTGTCATATATGGATGTGACTAAATCTCCAGTGTATTTTTTCCCCTCATTAAAGCTATATTAGTACTGCTGGGATGCAGAAGGCAGTATTTAATTTTCTGCATACTGTATTATATAGAGAGCAGGAGGGATTTCAAACCCTGCATGGGGAAGAAGAGCGCCCGTGTATTGGTGCTATGTAAGGCAGTGTTAATTTAGCAACAAGAAGTGAAAGTTTTTGTATTAAATTGTGCTGTGTTATCAGATGTTCATTATTGTATGACATAAAATGACTGCACTGTACAGGGTTGGCCAACCAGTAATGCACAGCCCTTTTATGGCTCGTTTTATTAAATAAGGAAATAATAGACAACGAAAGTTAAGACACGTTTTTGTTCTGACATTGATGATATAAATGTGGAGGGTATGAACTACACATATGAACTGCATCTCATACACGCAGGCAACAAAATAACAGAGTGTTGGTATTGGCAATATAATCCTTGATACTGGATTGGAAAGATGATCAGTGCTATGGTCTATAGCCTTAACTGAATGATGCTAATGCTCTGTCTGTCTTATTTTCCTGGTTTTTACTTCTGTGCAGTTGGCCATGCTGTTCTTTCTATCAATGGAGTTGACGTAAATGGCAAATACACAGCAGAAGGGAAAGAAATATTGGAGTACTTGAAAGATTCCACTAACTATCCGGTGTCCATACGGTTCGGTCGGGCACGACTGAGCTCAAATGAGAAACTGATGCTGGCTTCAATGTTTCACTCGTAAGTACATACATACATACATACATACATAAGATATATGTATATATGTGCGTGTGTGTGTGTATATATATACATTACATAATAATTTTCCTGATTTACCTTTATAAAGCATTGATTGTTTGGATAAAAAAATTGCGTTAAATATATCATATAGGGGACAAACACAGTGATATTTAAGAAGTGAAATGAAGTTTATATGATTTACAGAAAGTGTGCAGTAATTGTCTAAACAAAAGTAGGCAGGTGCATAAATTTGGGCACCAAAAAAAAAACCTTTAGTAGATCCTCCTTTCGCAGAAATAACAGCCTCTAAATGCTTCCTATAGCTTCTAATGAGAGTCTGGATTGTGGCTGAAGGTATTTTAGACCATTCTTCTTTACAAAACATCTCTAGTTCATTCAGGTTTGATGGTTTCCGAGCGTGGACAGCTCTCTTTAACTGACCACAGATTTTCAATAATATTCAGGTCTGGGGACTGAGATGGCCATTCCAGAACGTTGTACTTGTTCCTCTGCATGAATGCATTTGTAGATTTTGTGCAGTGTTTAGGGTCGTTGTCTTGTTGGAAGATCCAGCCCCGGCGCAGCTTCAGCTTTATCACTGATTCCTGGACATTGGTCTCCAGAATCTGCTGATATTGATTGGAATCCATGCGTCCCTCAACTTTACCAAGATTCCCAGTCCCTGTACTGGCCACACAGCCCCACAGCATGATGGAACCACCACCAAATTTTACTGTAGGTAGCAGGTGTTTTTCTTGGAGTGCTGTGTTCTTTTTCCTCCATGCATAACGGCCCTTGTTATGCCCAAATAACACAGCACCTTATTCCAAAATGAAGCTGGCTTGTCCAAATGTGCTTTAGCATACCTCAAGCGGCTATGTTTGTGATGCGGGCGGAGAAAAGGCTTCCTCTGCATCACTCTCGCATACAGCACCTCCTTGTGCATGGTGCGCTGAATAGCTGAACGATGCACAGTGACTCCATCAGCAGCAAGATCATGTTGTAGGTCTTTGGTGCTGGTCTGTGGGTTGACTCTGACTGTTCTCAACATCCTTTGCTTCTGTTTATTCGAGATTTTTCTTGGTCTGCCACTTCGAGCCTTGACTTGAACTGTGCCTGTGGTCTTCCATTTTCTCATAATGCTTCTCACAGTGGAGACTGAAAGCTGAAATCTCTGAGATAGCTTTCTGTATTCTTCCCCTAAACCATGACGGTGAACAATCTTTGTTTTCAGGTCATTTGAAAGTTGTTTTGAGACTCCCATGCTGCGACTCTTCAGAGAAGATGCAAAGAGGAGAAAAACTTACAATTGCCCCCCTTAAATACCCTTTCTCATAATTGGAGTCACCTGTGTATGGAGGTCAAGGGTCACTGAATTTACCAAACCAAATTTGAGTTCCAATAATTAGTTCTAAAGGTTTTGAAATCAATAAAATGACAACAGTGCCCAAATTTATGCACCTGCCTACTTTTGTTTAACCAATTATTGCACACTTTCTGTAATTCATATAAACTTCATTTCACTTCTCAAATATCACTGTGTTTGTCCCCTATATGATATATTTAACGCAATTTTTTTATCCAAACAATCAATGCTTTATAAAGGTAAATCAGGAAAATTAACAAGGCTGCCCAAACTTTCGCACCCCACTGTATATGAATACACTACCTGACAGATTCTATAAACAATGCTAATAAATAAATAAAACAATTTTTGGGAATTGTTCATAGAATCTGTCAGGTAGTAGTGACAGTACTGACATAGCAGTGCCCTCTGATAAATACTGGATGTTATCAGTATACGTATTGCACAATTTAACATACTTATTTTTTTTCCTTGTAGGCTATTTGCCATTGGTTCACAATTGTCTCCTGAGGCTGGCAGTTCAGGTATTGAAATGCTGGAAACAGATATGTTTAAACTACACTGCTTTCAGAACACTCACAGGTAAAACCTGAATTACCTTAATATGATGTAGATATGAATGGAACCATGGCTTAATTGGGTGGTGTATGAACA
>JAMWET010005477.1:0-102500 GCA_024036415.1 Prochilodus magdalenae
CCAACTCAGCACTTATTGCAATATTGTCCACCACTCATAATGTGAGACGCCATCGGTTTCTTTCAAAGCATCACGCGACTCAAATCTGTGTGAAAAATACAGTTTCCTCAAAGCTATTGGTAAGCCGCTATATGCGATGGAAACGGATACTGGGAAATTCAGGCAATGGTAATTCACACATGCAGAGGGACAACCATCAAGAGAATTCCACTTACAACTGTCTCTGACAGCGGCCTTGGTCCGTTCACAAATGGTTCACAGTAAAAATAAAAATGAATCTAAAAGCTAGTCACTCCTGTTTTTCCCCACAGACATCAACAGTGTGCAAGAGAACCACACACGCGCAGACAACAGGCACAGCAACACAGGGAACACATATTTAATTGCGGACTATGTTAAAGTGGCAGCCTTTCTTTTCTTTTCTTATCATTTGGAGTCACTGTTAACTGAGTTTATGTACAGGCAGGGCTGGCACGGACAGTGCACAATATAAAATGTGATGTTCTCTAAAGCGTGTTAGATACCATGCAATGACGTAAGAAAAACCAAGGGTTAGATTACTCGTAATGCGAGCTCGTATGGACTGAAATGCAGGTGAGACCATCTTTTGCGGTATAAATAGGAATCTGTCTCTGTATATTGATATCTGTGCGTTTGGGCTGACTCGTTAAACGCGTACTTGCAATCAAAAACCAACAATAATACTTCCTACCATACCACCCCTGAAGTCATGCAAAGATTATTTTACGTCTGCATGTTCATGGCCCGAGGTTTAATTGACCACAGTAGCACATTAGCTATTACATGTTAGCAACATTCATATTTGGACTATTTAACCGTACCTTGTAATCTGAGGATCCACGATGATTATAAAGGCGGATAATGACACATAGAACAAATTCATCTGTTTAGATATAATTTTTTTACAAAGTTGTTAAAAACGTATTGTTTTTTATTCATTGAAAAACCGCTTTTGTGTTATATCCACTCTGTAGTGTGCTGTAGCAGCCAGTGGCAGAAAAAAGGGTGTACAGTATGAAACATTAGTGATATAAGTACTGACTCAGCAAAAAAAAAAAAATAAATAAATAAATATAAATAACAGAATCTGCTATAGATAACTATATATCACTTTACAATGAGGCATAGGATATATACAAGAAAGTCTGTCTACAATTTTTTATCAAAAGTTTATCACTGGTGATAGGCGTAACATTGTAAAAACCTATCTGTCAGTACTATGTAAAGCACAGCCCCTTTATACAGCTTGTTCTGTGTACAGTTTCCAGTTAAGCTTTTTCTTTTAAAATAACATAAAGTGCGTCAAGTACAGAACACACATGCTGAGAAACCGAGCTACATCAGCATGGCTAACCACACTGAGCACTGCAGTATACCCTGTAGGACTATTTGGCCTCTCTATTAACATTTATACCTTTTTATTGGTATAAGATACGATAAATGTAGATATATGGATATAGTATATTAGTTACATTATTACTTAGTTACATTAGTGCTAGTTCTGGTGCACTATTGCAGAGAGCATCATAGAAGAGTTCCAGTGCTGACAGAAGAAGAGGTGATGCAGGTGATGTACTTTTCACATTTGTCCTCTAGATGTCATGCAGCACTGCAAATGAGACTAGCAGTATCAACATACTACTGCACTGTAAATCTGAAAGTATTCTATATAAATTACACTTCTCTGTGTTTTCTTTTCTTTTCGGGGTACTGCCATCAGAGCAATAACTGAAGGATGTGCTCCACAGATTTCTGGATTGTTTATTAGTCATCCTCCTTTAATACCAAGTTGGTAGTAACTGGCTCAACACCTATTAAAGGTATGGAGTCACTTAAGGGTGTATGTTATGACTGGTGAATGATGACTCAGTACGCATAACTTGGGACCACCAGTGCTTATGAATTTAAGACCACTGTCTTTGTAATCAAGAGTTTATGGATTTCTGGGTTACTTAAATTCACATACTTTTTGCTTTTTTGCTATTGTTGTCTTTGGTCATTTGTTTCACTGAACTTTCAATGGAACGTGCACAGTGTAATACATACTGCCTGATTCATCTAGAAATGTAATGTAACTGAGTAAATGATCAATTAATAAAATTAGCACATGAAACTCAAACATATCAATAAATACACAAAGATTTAACTCGTTCTTTGAGGCTGGCTTAGTTCTGGGCTGCCCACTGGATGGTTTGTTTCGAGCTGGTGGTCGAAAGGAGGTTACTTAAACTCACTGCTGTCCTGGACAATACATCACAACTGCAGGAGCCAGAAACGGAAAAGGCACTGGTCCCGGGACTCTCTGAAGACACACGCCCAGGACACACTCCATGCGGGGTAGAAGTGGCGTTTATTGGCCCAAGTAACCACACATCTCACCATTACTGTCCGGAGTAACCTAGAAGTAAGTGCATCAGACGGGAGGCTAGGCTACAACTAGCTCCCTCGTCCCGCGCAGAGAGCTACAGCTCGGCGCGCATGCGCAATAGTAAAGTGCATGTAATCAAACGTTACACAAGCAACAGACTCAGACAGCTGCGCTGTAGCAAAGAAAGGTACGGATACAGGTTTGTACCAACACCTCTTCACTGTGTCGGGACATTATTGGACACTGAACAGTTCAGGCTAAATGGACATTACACATTACACTTTCTATAGTCACATCTATTCTACCCGGATCACTGGGTGCAGTACCTAAGTTGTCCACAAGGGGCTGACAGTCACCAAGGAGATGAGCTCTCCCTCTGTATCTGCTCTGCACACACTGAATGTGCATAATAAAAAGGATGGAGGAGTCTTGTGTTTTACGTATTTCACGATTCCTGTATTTATCTAGCAGCCCTGCAATTATGAGCCGTAGGCGAGAACTGATTTCGTCAGGGGAAATGGTGTTCTTGGTGACGGCACAGTGATGTGCAAAGGGCGTAGTTCATATAACAAGTTCCTCTCTAGTCTAGCAGCGTCATCTTTGTATTGTTCTAGCTTGGGCTGCTGTTGTTGTTAACCTGACCTTCAGGCAAAAAGCAGGTTTTAATTATTAATAGCATCTTCTCTGCTTCTCTTTGTCTTAGAGAGCTTATTACACAGTGACAGTTATGATTTTTAGATACAAGGTCAGTGATGTTGTAGTATGTCGGTTTCAGTCTCATTGTGTAAGGAATGGCATTAATGTGTTTATATACACTTTACTGCCAAAAGTATATTAGGTCACACACATATGACCTTATTTGAAATCCCATTCTTAATCCATAGGGTTTAATATGATGCCGCCCCACCCTTTGGAAAGGCTTTTCACAAGGTTTAGGTATGTGTCTTCCAGAATCGGATTTATGAGGTCAGACACTGATGTTGGACAAGAAGACCTGGCTTGCAGTCTCCGCTCTAATTCATCCCAGAGGTGGTCTATGGGGATGAGATCAGGACTCAAGTTGCCAGTCAAGTTCTTCCACACCCATCTCGCTCATTCATGTCTTTGTGGACCTTCCCTTGTTCCCAGGTACACAGTCATGTTGGAACTTAAAGGGGCCATTCCCAAACTGTTCCCACAAAGGGAGAATGAAATTGTCCTAAATCTCTTGGTATGCTGGAGCATTAGGAGTTCCTTTCACTGGAACTAAAGGGCTGAATCCAACTTGTGAAAAACAGCCCCACAACATAATCCCCCCCCTCCACTAAACTTTACACTAGGTGCAATGTAGTCCGTGTCCAGGCCACCGCCAAACCCAGACTTGTCCATCTGATTGCCAGACAGAGAAACGTGATTCATCACTCCAGAGAACTTGTCTCCACTGCTCTAGAGTCCTGTTGCGCTTTGTATTGTGCTTGATGATGTGAGACTTGGATGCAACTGCTCAGCCATGAAAATCCATTCCATGAAACTCTCTACACACAGTTCTTGAGCTAATCAAGTGGTCTACCACTTCACGGCTCAGTTGCTGTTGTTGCAATCACTTCCACTTTGTTATAATACCACTCACAGTTGACTTTGGAATGTTGGGCTTGTTGCACAGGTGGCATCCTATCATGGTACCATGCTGGAATTGACTGAGCTCCTGAGCTCCATTCTTTCACTCTGTAGAAGCAGTCTGCATGCCTAGGTGCTTGGTTTTACACACCTGCGGCTATGGAACACTTGGATTCAATGATTTGGAAGGGTGAGTGAACACTTTAGGCAATATTCTGTATGTGTGTTCATTTTCAGAAGCTGTCTGTAAAAAGGCCTTAAGGAAGGGGTTCATATCCCAGTCCCGGTGACCCCGTGCCCCGTGTTGGAAGATCCAGCCCCGGCGCAGCTTCAGCTTTGTCACTGATTCCTGGACATTGGTCTCCAGAATCTGCTGATATTGATTGGAATCCATGCGTCCCTCAACTTTAACAAGATTCCCAGTCCCTGTACTGGCCACACAGCCCCACAGCATAACGGAACCACCACCAAATTTAACTGTAGGTAGCAGGTGTTTTTCTTGGAGTGCTGTGTTCTTTTTCCTCCATGCATAACGGCCCTTGTTATGCCCAAATAACTCTATTTTAGTTTCATCAGTCCACAGCACCTTATTCCAAAGTGAAGCTGGCTTGTCCAAATGTGCTTTAGCATACCTCAAGCGGCTCTGTTTGTGATGTGGGCGGAGAAAAGGCTTCCTCTGCATCACTCTCCCATACAGCATCTCCTTGTGTGAAGTGCGCCGAATAGTTGAACGATGCACAGTGACTCCATCAGCAGCAAGATCATGTTGTAGGTCTTTGGTGCTGGTCTGTGGGTTGACTCTGACTGTTCTCAACATCCTTCGCTTCTGTTTATTTGAGATTTTTCTTGGTCTGCCACTTCGAGCCTTGACTTGAACTGTGCCTGTGGTCTTCCATTTTCTCACAATGTTTCTCACAGTGGAGACTGAAAGCTGAAATCTCTGAGATAGCTTTCTGTATCCTTCCCCTAAACCATGACGGTGAACAATCTTTGTTTTCAGGTCATTTGAAAGTCTTTTTGAGACTCCCATGCTGCAACTCTTCAGAGAAGATGCAAAGAGGAGAAAAACTTACAATTGCCTCCCTTAAATACCCTTTCTCATAATTGGAGTCACCTGTGTATGGAGGTCAAGGGTCACTGAACTTACCAAACCAAATTTGAGTTCCAATAATTAGTTCTAAAGGTTTTGAAATCAATAAAATGACAACAGTGCCCAAATTTATGCACCTGCCTACTTTTGTTTAACCAATTATTGCACACTGTCTGTAAAACATATAAACTTCATTTCACTTCTCAAATATCACTGCGTTTGTCCCCTGTATGATATATTTAACGCAATTTTTTTATCCAAACAATCAATGCTTTATAAAGGTAAATCAGGAAAATTAACAAGGCTGCCCAAACTTTCACACCCCACTGTATAACTCCAGGAGCAAGCCATGTCAAAAAGTCTGCAAGGTCACAAAGGATATCAATGTAGCTTCTTAGTACCTAAAGGCCTTTCTCACATTGGCTAATGTTCAGGAGTCCACCATCAGTAGAACACTAAACAGCAATGCTATGCATGGCAGTAGAAAGCCACTGCTCTCCTAAAAGAATTTGCTGCCTGTCTGCACTTTGATAAAGATCAAATGGACAAACCAGAAGGCTATTGGAAAAATGTTTTGTGGACAGATGAGACCAAAATAGAACTTTTTGGTTTAAATGAAAAGCCTTGTGTTTGGGGAAAGAAAAACACTGCATTCCAGCCAAAAACCTACACAATCTCTGAACAAAGGTGGTTGTAAAATCATGGTTTAGGCCTGCTTTGCTGCATCTGGGCTAGGACGGCTTACCATCATTGATGGAAAAATGAATTCTGAATTATACCAGCAAATTCTAAAGGAAAATGTCAGGAGAGCTGTCAATGAGCTGACTCTCAAGAGACTGTGGGCCAAGCAGCAAGATAACACACACGTCGTTCTACCAAAGAATGATTAAAGAGGGATAAAGCTAATGTTCTGGAATGGCCAAGTCAAAGCCCTGACATTAATCCAATATAAATGTTGTGGATGGACCTGAAGGAAGCAGTTAATGGGACGAAACCCACCTACATAACCAAACCGACGCTGTTTTGAATAGGGGGGTGGATTAAAAGTCGTTCAAGTTGATGTGCAGGACTAATAAACATTTACTGGAATGTTAAGTTGCAGTTCTTCCTGCACAAGTGAGTCACACCAGATGCCGAAAGCAAACATTCACATACACTACATAGCCACAGATATCTAACACTGGATCATTTTCCTCAATACAAAAAGACCAAGTTATAGTTTAGTCTCGTGTGTTTACTTTTGTGCTCCTTATTTAATTTTAGGACTTTAGTTTTATGTCAAATTAATGCAGAAAATATTATTTCCACTGAAAATTCTATAAAGGCTCCACAATTATTCAAGCACTGTGTATATATAACTATAAGTATAACATCTGCTTTGCAACCCATTTTCCACACATGGAACGAGACATTCACTGCGCTGTTTCACCTCTCCTCAGTCTTTGAGTGTATATACACTGCTCAAAAAATAAAGGGAACATTTTTTAATCAGAGTATAGCATCAACTCAGTTCAACTTCAGGGATATCGATCTGTTCAGTTAAATAGTAGAGAGGGCCGTTAATCAGTTTCAGCTGCTTTGGTGTTGAAATTATGAAATTACAACAGGTGCAGTAGAGGAGCAACAATGACACACCCCCCAAAACAGGAATGGTTTAAAAGGACGAGGTCATTGACATTTTGTCCCCCCTCATCTTTTCCCACTGATTTTTCACTAGTTCTGCAGTTGACTTGGGTCAGCGTCACTACTAGTACCATGGTGCGGTACCTGGACCCTACAGAGGTTGCACAGGTAGTCCAACTACTGAAGGATGGCACATCAATATGTGCCATTGCCACAACCATACTGCTGTGAATGTGTCTGACCAAACAATCAGAAACAGGTCTCATGAGGACGGCCTGAGGGCCCGACGTCCTGTAGTGGGCCCTGTGCTCACTGGCCAGCACCATAGAGCTCGATTAACATTTGCCACAGAACACCAGAATTGGCAGATCCGCCCCAGGCGCCTTGTGCTTTTCACAGATGAGAGCAGGTTACCTGAGCACATGTGACAGACATGACAGACTCTGGAGACGCCGTGGAGAATGTTATGCCGCCTGCAACATCATTCAGCATGACTGGTTTGGTGGTGGGTCAGTGATGGTCTGGGGAGGCATATCCCTGGAAGGACGCACAGACCTCTACAGGCTAGACTACGGCACCCTGACTGCTATAAGCATCGGGAATCCTTGAACCCATTGTCAGACCCTACGCTGGTGCAGTGGGTCCTGGGTTCCTCCTGGTGCACAACAATGCCCGGCCTCATGTGGCGAGAGTATGCAGGCAGTTCTTGGAGAATGAAGGAATTGATACCATTGACTGGCCCACCGGCTCGCCTGACCTAAATCCAATAGAACACCTCTGGGACATTATGTTTCGGTCCATCCGACGCCACCAGGTTGCACTTCAGACTGTCCAGGAGCTCAGTGATGCCCTGGTCCAGATCTGGGAGGAGATCCCCCAGGACACCATCCATCGTCTCATTAGGAGCATGTGGAGGCCATACAAACTACTGAGTACCATTTTGAGTTGCAACCTTTTGTTCCTAACACATTACCCAGTCTATATGAGGAAAGATATTCTGCATGATTTTTTTCCCATTGAGATCTGATGTGTTTTCAAAGTGTTCCCTTTATTTTTTTGAGCAGTGTACTTTGGTATACTTTATTCACATGCCTGACTTCCATTTTTATAGATAACCAAATATGCAGTTTGTACAGCCAAACAAGCCTGATCAGTTATATCTGGAGTAAGAATGAAACTGGGCTATTTAGATATAGTTACATAATCGTTTTAACACACATCCTCGTGACAACAAGTACATATTACTACTCTTATGACCAAATTAGCACATGCTTGTGAAAACTGTTCCCATGTTTCTCTGTCAGCCTGGGTATTTCAAGGAGCCTTGCTGACTGTACCCATTGTGAACTCAAACTAACAGACTGATTGATATATGGTCACTATGCCCTCCACAACTAGCACTTATTTTAAACAGAAGGGATGTTTTCCTGCATGTTGTTATGTAATGTGAACGTACCTTCGATCAGCATGTATTCTCACAGAAAGCATGAGAATCCTGGACGCTTACCCAGGCCTTGCTGTGGAGCTGCATTTCACTATGGCACGAATGCTCTGAGGCAGAGTGGTGCTTCTCATAAAGGACACAATTTGACATAGCAAATATGACACAACACATCTTACAAACTGCTGATCAGATCAATCTGAGAATGTTTAGGCGTAGCTAATTGCTTAATAGCTTAATTGACAGCTCACTGAGCTTCCTCTCACTGTCATTATCTGACATTTATATGGCGCTAACTGCAAAAAGTCACATATTAACAATCAGAGGGACAAAGCAATGAGTGAATGATGGAACAGATGTAAGAATAATGTTGGTGTATGAATGGATGAACAGGTGTCAGGTAGCTACAGACAGGTTGTCCATATCGCTAGCTTTTGGTTATAGTAGTTAGCTCCAGCTCACTGGGTTTCTCTGACTCTGTATCTGTTTTGTGTGGGTGGGGCAAGAGACGTCAGCCTTGTGATTCATTAGGAAATTTTTATGGAGGTGTTACACAAAATTAGGAGCACACGGTTTACATTAGAAGGGGGAAAATATAGTGAAATACAGCAGATATTTTGGAAAGGTGTTCACAAGACATACGTTGTACATATATATTGTGGCACAGAGGAACAAGATGAACCTAGTTGCTTCTTACTTGTTACAGTCATGCTACAAACCAGTGGAGGTAATGTAATCATTCGGTTCTGACTGATGATCTACTGACTATTGCAGTATCTGGGAGTAAAGAACAAGAGCTACTTGTGAATAGTAACAGCATTATCTACATTGTTACAAGAGACTTGTGTGCTGTGCGCTGGATAGACAGTTCAGAGACGCTCATATAAATAACAGGCGTCCGTCATGGGGAACAGGAACAACGTGCTATCGTGAGGATGTGGTGTGAAGACATAACTACTGAGGGTATGTGTGTGTGTGTGTGTGTCTATGTGTGTGTGTGTGTGTGTGTGTGTCTGGTGTAGGGAGAGATTTAGATAGAGAAAGCAGAGCAGAAGTTGCAGATTGTAAAACTACAAAGAAAGAAGGGGTTTTCATGCGTCTGAGATGGTTTACACTGTGTCTTTTACATAGCAATTTGTGGTCTTCTGGTCAGCCTGTTTGCTGTAGGCGGTTGCGTTGAAGGAAACAGGCAAACTCCAACATGGACAGAAAGACACAATAGACTTTTTTAAATCCATCAACACGCTTTCCTGAGTTCCAGCCTGTGTGTATGCGTATAAGTGTGTGTGTGTGTGTGTGTGTGTGAGAGAGAGACAAAGAGCCCATTATTAGTACAACACCAAACACAATTGGTGATATTTATGTTAGGACATTTGCATGACACAAGCAGCTGTTTGTGTTGTATGACACTGCATGATGAATGGAATTGGAATAAAATCTCATAAAATGAATACACAAAAGTTGGCACAGTGTGTGAAATGAGAACGTAGAGAGAGTCACTCTGAAACTGATGCCTGCAACACTATCCCAAAAAGCTGAGACATTTAAAGACTAGGGACAGTGTTAGATGTTCAGAAAGCTTTTAAAAGAGGTGCTGTTATTTTGCCTGGGAATAAATGGAGCACCCAGGTAATGCTTAGTCCTTTATAAGCAAGGATGGAGCTCACCACATTCAGGAAACATCTCTAAGTGTAAAAAGCAAGGCCAAAAGCCACAGCTGAATGCCTGTGACCTTTCACCCCTTTGGACAGGACTACATTTAAAAAGTCACTTTCACTGAGTTGGACTGAGTGGCAAAACATTCTGCGACATGGCTGAAAATGTTAGTTGGAATGGTAACATCAGGAATGGAAGAAGTGTTACATGGGCATCAACATGTATTGAATTTATATGTAAACCAAGCAAAACCTAAAAGCATACAAAAGCCCTGGCAGTTTTCCATACTTTAAGACAGGAATTGCTAAAGTGATGAAGACACCAATAGATATTCTGGTTTTATGTGGACAGGGTTGTACAAATAATCAAATGTCATTAAAACTTTTATTTGGAAAAATGTGAGCCAGCTAGCCCTCCTTTGCCCATAAGCTAACACCAACACCCAGTAGAATTCATAATGAACGCTAATGCTCCTGCTTGGTGAGTTTGACTGCAGTGGCTCCTGCCATCCTTAAAATTACATGCAGCCTATACTTTGACATACCTATGCCATAAACACTGTTTGATAAGACTGTATTACAACAACAACATCCAGAAACAATGCCGATTTTAGGGTCTTCTGAAATGGACTGATTCACAGTGGAAACATATATTGTTAAAGATTCAGACTGTTTTGTAAGACAGAGAAGCAGAGACTCATCCAGATCCTTTAAGCATAAAGTCATAGTTATGAGGAAGTATTAATAGGTAGTTCATCTGTAAGGCCACTGTTGCAACCAACTTCTATTATTAAACTGGTGTGGTCTACGTGCAGGTTCTTTAATAAACCAAATGCCAGAACAGAAGTTGTAATAACAGAAGTTATTCTAAATAATGAAGAAGCTTCCATAATATTTAGCATTACATGTGATTTTTACTTTCTGTATTTCTTCTATAATTTTTTTAATTACATTTTTGTTATTTTTATAGTTGCGATCGTCCTAAC
Source organism: Prochilodus magdalenae (assembly GCA_024036415.1). NCBI lineage: Eukaryota > Metazoa > Chordata > Actinopteri > Characiformes > Prochilodontidae > Prochilodus > Prochilodus magdalenae. The sequence goes on from JAMWET010005477.1 coordinate 10,781, forward strand.
ACACCAACTTGACAACATCTAAGGTGTGAACACTCTTTGATGTTTACTCTCAACTGAGATCAGCCTAACAAGCACACCAGCCTGTGGTTAGGCTGCAGAGCACCAGTACTAAAAATAGTCCACCTTCTTAGCAGGGTACGGATATGCATTTTGAATAAGGAAATGAAATATCAGTATTCAGATTTGTGTTTTGTAAATATGACATTAAGAAAACACTTTTTAACATTTTAAAATATAAGAGAATACTTTTAGAATAGAATAAAACAATATATATATGCTTTTGTATGCTGTGTACAAGACATTCTTTAAATGACTAATTAATTAATAAAGCAGATGAAGTTATGAGTAATAAAAGTGGAGTGCAAAAAGAAACACCAGAGACATGTCTGAGGCAGTCGGAGGATGCAGTGATGTGTGAAATCATTACTAAGATAAATAATCAGTGCAATACAGAAAGAGCAGGAAGTGAGAACGCATCCTGAGTGTGGATGGTATGTGTTAATGTTATTGAAAATAAGAGAGCAGTGTGGATAGAAATGTGCTTTGCAGTTGTCAGCTGTTCATAAGTGTGATGGCATATGGGAAGAAGCTTCCCTGTACTTGGCCAACTCCCTGGGGAGCTCACAGTCCATCCATACCATAACTACACAGTATAGCTACACATACAGAGGTGTCTCTCAGTGTGGTGCCGGTACACCATGTCTGCTAATGCAATATCTCGGCATTGGAGTTGTAGAGGTTCCTAATGGTGTCCTGTGATAATCCATCCCATGCAGCTTGAATATTCTCACACAGTCCCTGCAGATGGTGCAGAAGGGGTGGAGGTGGAGTGACACCAGGCCTTCTGGACGTATGATGCGTGACAACAAACTGGTCATCTTGGTGCTGAACACGGTTCCTTCCGCACACGGATTCGTTGGTCATCTCCACCAAGACAAGTGTGAGACTTCTGCTGCCATCTGAGTCTCTCCATTAGAGACTGGCACAACACCATTGTGTGTTTTGGTGATGATGATCCGGTGTTAGGGGAAGTGGTCATAGCGGTCTATGTGCAAGCAAGTCTGCATTGTGCAGGCATCTGCCAGTGGTGCTGACACTAACAGGATGATGCATGAAGGCATCACTGCTTGCTGAATGTCCGTAAATGTGAATGTTGGGTCAGTCAGCGGCAGGGATAGGACCTTTCCTTGCGTATTTCACATGCGCAGCAAGCATGAAACTTGAACAATTTGCATAACAATGTCAATCCTACCCACCAAGTTTCATTCCTGTCGGTTGATTCCTACGTACTTCTTTTGATGATGGGTAAATATAATCAGCCATATACTTTAGTACAGTAGAGCTGTAGGGTATTTTTATCAAGGGAACACCCAAGTTTATTTTTATAATGTTATGAAGATATTGTGATGACCTAGGTCACTCACATCAACACAGGCCTAGCCAACATGATTATGATGACATAACATTAGTTAGTTAAGATGGAACTGCGGTAACTACAAAACTGACCGAGTGAGGACCAGAGGTAGGTGATTGTCTCGTTGTATGATAGTGCTAGAAATGTTATGATCTTAGTAATATTGACTTTTATTGAATTCTCATCATCATCATCATGGGATTTCACCCAGACTACCTCCCTGTGGGTCCCTGTTAATGATGAAGCTTACTGCTTCATCTACACCTCTTCTTCTACTCACTCTGTGCCTTGGCTTCACCCTCACACCTTTTTTCCACCTCTTTGCAGTGCAACCACTGAAACTGCAGCAAGCATGTGTTACCTTGCACATTTGGTGCATCCGCTTCAGGTTTATTTATTTTATTCTTTTGGCTTATTGTTTTGTCTTCTCTGCATGAGCCTTGCACTTTCTGCATCTATTCACAGACAGGAGAATCAGAGATGACATCGGGTAAGGGGTGGGTCCTATATAGTGATTGGGCCAAACTAGAATCATTATAGAAAACAAACCAATGGACGGCTGCCCCTGCTTAATGGGTTGGTCGTTAGTAACAAAAAATTAATGAAATACTAATTATTATTTAACAGTTTATGAATTCCTAATTAACAATGTATTATTGTTTAATTAATGAGCATATATTCATAATTAAAATAAAAAGATCTGATAAATTATTTGAGCCCAAAGCTTCATCAGCTAACGAGGAATATGCCAGATTGCCGGGCTACCAATACCAGATGCCAGATTGTCACACCACCAGTCTTGTACCAATGTTTTTGATTTTATAGGTGAAAATAAGTTCATCTAACACATGATCTACATGGAGCCATAACATTTTTTCTGAAACTTTAGTACAAATATTTAAATTATTTGCTGAATTTAATATGGGATAAATTAATTAATTAAATATATAATGTGACATAATTCTTGTCACTTTATGTTTTAATATTTTAAACACATTTATGATAAATTCAGCCATGATTTTGCATTAAACTGTGCAGAAGTGTGTTTTTGCAGATGGTTTGTTATTATTTTCATTGAAATCAGCAAAAGCATGATATTTGCATATGCCTGTACTAAGGCAGTTTAACTAGACGCTTCTACCGAACAGGTGCGCTTCTGAATCTTGGTCTAATGTTGGTGTTGGTGTTTACCTGCCGTTCATGTGTATAAATTTAATATTACTCACAGCTGTAATAAAAAGATGTGGTAAGCCCTTTAATAGAGGCAGTTTTCCGTTGCCATGACACTAGTGAAGGTTGTCAAAGTGTCAGGGTTTTGTGGTTTCTGTTTGTGGAGGAAGTGGCTATGGCGTAGTTTCTGGTTAAATTTAAGCGCTTTATAAAGACTGAAGTCCGTGGAGGAGAAGCTAAGAGACGAGAAAGGAAGCCAAGTCACACTCAGAGCTGACATTTCGTTCCACCACCGTTTTCGTTATTTATAAGAGGTATTTAAAGAGTTTAACATACTGAATAAATACAACCCAGCCTTTTAAAAGCAGGGAACCTACATGGTGCTGCTACGTGTTTGTATGTAATGATGATGATGATGGTAAAATTATGATAGATATAAAAATTAAAAAAAAGACATTTCCATTTTTCTGCATGTTCCTCTACATTGTGAACGGCGAGGGAAACTTAGGCCAATCCCTTCTCAGACATTAAACTCGTTAAACGTTGGTTCTTATCAGCACCACTGTGACCAAAGCTGACTCTGTTTCTTCTAGGAAGGCATATTTCATCTCAGAAATATCGGTGGCATTCCCCTGTAACTAAACAAGAATACCTGACCGCAGAGGTTTCCATGATACCAGATTAGTTTCCATGAAACTGTTGTTCTCTCTGACATGAAGTACCGCAGCTGTTGTTCAGTTGAATCTGATTTTATGTTTTAAGCCTCATAAAGAGCTTACACTATGGAACATTCTTCTTCTATGTTTTTTAAATAAAAGAATTTGTTGTAGTATATCGTTGATGTCCAATGAAGAACATGTATCTCCATTTTTGTCCATTTTGACTTTTATGCATCATTTGAAAACAGCAGCTGCCGTTTACACTTTGTGAAATTTGCATGATGAATGGACCAATTGAAGTGGCCCAAAAGTGCTTAGTAAGACGTCTGGTTCCATTGACTTACATTAAAGTTGAATTAGGTTTTTGGCCTCTCCTGTAAAGTTGCCATTTTGGAGATACTTGTTTTTCTTTAGACAGCGATGATATACACACTCACTCCCCAGCACATACAGGGCATTTATAGACAACCATATTTTGAAGCCAGGAGGCCCATATTTACATATACATGCCTATTGGGCCTACGGCAGCCTAGCCCATTCACTCTGAAAGAGTGTTTCAGTTTGCTTTAAACAGTTGGAATGGGTGATATCTGCCTCCCTCCATGTGAGAGACCACAGTCTGAATCCCCGGCTGGGAGGGCATACTGCGCTACGCCACCAAGAGTGCTATTTGGCGACCTCTGTCACATGACTAAAATTGCTTTTTGTGGTTTTTTTGAATGAGATATTTACAGTCATGTGATTTACTTAAGTTAACACATCCTCTATAGAGAACACACTTCTGTACATTTCAGTGCACAATTACTGTTTATTTGGGGAATTTAACACAGTGGGAAAATAAAATAAAGGTGCCTGTGTAAAAGTTATGGCACATTTTATATGTTTTATATTTCCTCCAGTATTGTTACCCTAAGCAAATAAATACAACCTCTGGATTAAAGTTTGCACAGAGATATGTCAGTGGGTGTGTTCAATTTTGTTCAGTTAGAGAAGTAACATAAACGTGTTATTTCACATATACCTCCATATACATATATCACATATACCTAGGTCTTGAAGATTTATAGACTTATAGTTTGTTTACTCGCTGGGGGATAAAAGAAACATGAGTCATGTAAAAATGAACTGCTGTCTGTACATTAAACCATATAATAACCCAATAACTAAGTAGATTTGTTGGAAATGAAATAGGAAAATACTAAAAACATTGAACATGGGCCCTTTCACTGTTACTGAGTTGGGACAGGCAGCATATTAAAAAATCTAGAGGAGCACTGCAATTTGCTCTGTTTCATAACTGCACATGAGAGATCTACAGTTGACTCTATAAAAAGGGAAGAAAGGCATTAGAAAACAGACCTCAAATCACAGTTCAAATCTTTACCACCTTCTACAGAGGAACCATCGAGAGCATCCTGAGCAGCTGCATCACTGCCTGGTTTGGGAACTGCACCGCATCGGATCGCAAGTCCCTGCAGCGGGTAGTGAGGACGGCTGAGAAGATCATCGGTGTCTCTCTCCCCACCATCACGGACATTTACACCACACGCTGCATCCGCAAAACAACCAGCATCGTGGATGACCACACACACCCCTCACACACACTCTTCACACTCCTACCATCTGGAAAAAGGTACCGAAGCATCCGGGCCCTCACATCCAGACTGTGCAACAGCTTCTTTCCCCATGCCATCAGACTCCTTAACAACCAGAGTCTGGTCTGAACAAACAAATACATTAGTGTCTGAACTGAAATCACACTCTCTCTCTCTCACACACACACACACTCACCACTCACCACCAAAAAAACTGCTATTGTTCCACCAACTGGATAACTTTAGTACTACTGTTAAATTCAAATACAGTGTTTACAATGTCTAATGTTTACATCTACACCAAATGCACCTTACTGCTCCCACTACTAAGGGGCCGACTGCACTGTTCCCCCCCCCCCTGTATTTATTGTTTGTCTTGTAAATGGTTGTGTGTATTTATAGTATATTGTCTTGCGCACTTACGCACGTGCACTTTATGTTGTATTGTTTTGTGTAGTCTATTGTTAGATGTAGCACCTTGGTCCTGGAGGAACGCTATTTCGTTTCACTGTGTACTGTACACCACTGTATATAGTTGAAATGACAAATAAAACCACTTGAACTTGAACTTGATTTGTCTAGCACCAGATGTGTGCAAGATTTCATTTTTTCATTTTGTGACAGGTGTCAACATTTAATTAGATATGCTGCATATAAACACTGAACAGACAGTACATAGAGCTACAGGAGCCAAAACCTCCCACAACAGTAATGTAATAGTTTTACTCATATACATTCTCAAACAGATTCAGAGAACTGTCTAGTTTTGACATTATACAGTTCTGGTTATTAACGGTCATCGCCTGTTTATGTTTCCTCTTTCTAATGTTCCTTTCCATTATCATTTCCCCAATCCGCCAGGAAGAAAAAGAGCTGATGCTGGTCAGCCTCAACAAATCTATATGAAGTGGAAATTTTTTAAAATTCAATATGTAGCAATTCCAGAATTGTCAGTGTTTGTCTACGTGTAGCGTCCCTGATGCAAACTGAAAAGTATTCCACCAAATTACAAATGATCCAGAATTCACATTTTCAACCTCAGTTAATAGCTGTACTCATTACGGACCATGTGTCCTTGGTAAAAGTGGGGTCTTCAAAGGGTCAGTCCATTGTTCCAGCGTGAAAGGAACAACTTCTGGGTCTCACAATGTCAGTGTAACAGCCAATTACCAATCACCATAGCAATATATCATGCCACACTATGTCAGCATGTCCGGTGTGGACTTCATAATCTTATTGTTTAGGAGCCTGGGACTTTTCGCTCATTCTGCTGGCTAAATCTGGGCCCAAATGAACCCAAAGGGACCCAAAAGCCCCTGCCTCACACCATCCAAACACATTTAACCTCTGAATGACGTGGCCACAAAGCACCACAGTATTAAATCTGTCCTCAGGTCTCCCGGGTCTCCTCTCAACGGAGCGCATATACGTACATACACAGCGCCTTTGTTTTGGCTCAAGGCTATGCTGTGTACAATATGAGTAAGTAAGCTACCATTCTGAAGTCACTACAGTAATTTACACCCCATCTGTCATCAGAACGGCTTCAGACTGTGTCAGCATTAGAGCAGTAGCACCTTCAGAAAGAACATTCTGTTCAATGTGCCAAAGTGAGAGAGGCTGAAAAAAGTGTGATTGCAAAAGTACTTCCTCTGTTTTTTCTCTGTACGAGTTAAGAAGTGTGGTTCAAATAATCCTGTAGTGTTTATGAGAGAACTCTTAATTCACTGAGGCATATTACAAAATTTACCCTGATTTGCACTGTACAGTCACTGGGCTAGCTAAACACAATAGCATTATTAATAGTTTGTTCACAGTGGTCCCAAAAGTCCCGAGGTATACTCCACATAGTACCTACTATATTAGTGAAAGGTTCTGTTGCAGTGAAAAATACATTCTATAACCTTTAACAAGGTGTTTCTAACTCACTTATTTGATTTTCATCATGTAAAAAATACTGTAAAGCTCTTTTGATTATGCAAAATGATGTAGATTGAAATAATGTAGATTGTTATGGCAGCAACACAATGTTTATTTTGGAATAGGCCGAATATGAAAAACCAAAATGCAAAAGTCCGTTTTCTAGCCAGTGTACAGGGTGCTTACAGGATTAAGCACTAGTGGCAGATTTATAGCTTTAGTTATATTCTCTCAGTTCACAATACCTAATCTGCTGAAGATGTGTTCATTTTTCTAAATCGCCTGAACACAGAGTAAAGGAAACTTGATTGGAGAAATCCTTTGTATGCAAAGTTTTAAAAGAAGATTGTTAACAGTGTTTTGCAAGCTCCCAGCTCAGAAAAGCCAGTTTCACCAATTAACAGTAGTAAAGTTACAGAGAGCTAGGTAATCTTATGCATATACCTCAGTGACAAACTCTGACTATTAGAGCTAGGCTTTTTAGAACCATAACTAAAAAGAAAGTTCGGTAAGAAAATACTGTAGTAGCCATTCTAGACAAAATGCAGACTTCGGAACAATGTTCTATACTGTCTATTAACCGGGGGCAGTCGTGGGGCTGTGAAGAGAAGCAAACCACTTGGACCAGAAAGGTTGCGGACTGAACTCAGTAAACGGTTGAGGTTGCCCTTGAGCAAGGCACCTAACCCCCAATTGCTGTATACGGGGTAAGTGTGCTCACTGCCCCCTATTCATGACTAGAGAAGCACTTCACGGATGGGTTAAATGCAGAAACTAAATTTCCCCACTGTAGGACTAATAAGGGGATTTTAAACATACTGTATACTGCATCTTCATGAAGAGAAGCATACAGCTCTTTTTAGTTTTTTAACACTTGCTACTGCTCCTGTCCACTCAGTAATGCTTCTAAGTTCCGGTGGGGGTTGGGGGGGTGGGGGGTGCAGTGGGGTTGATTTTTTTTCTTCCTAGCTGAATTAATTCCAGCTATAAATACTTTCTAATTATGTTACTGGTTAATGTGACCTATGAATACCAATATCTGTTAGAAGCTATGAACACATTCCGGGTACATTATAACAAATAACATGTTTTGCCCTGCATAGCCAGGTTTATCACGCGTTAGGAAATGTTAACATCCTTATAGCCTATAACTCATGACAATGCCTGTAACTCTGGCCTGGGCAGCTCGGTTCTACTACTAATGTTTCTTCGGAAGGTAGCCATCAGTAGCCAAACAAACAGTCTAGCACTCTCGGACGACATCTTTGTGTTCAAGGGTATAATAGGAAGAAACGACTGACACCCCGTATCCCAGCTTATCAGTCATCACAACATTGGGTTTTCTTTTCGTATAATGTTGTTACAACGTTGTGAAAAGGATGTGCTGTTTTCATTGTGTCAGCAAGACTGTCCAAGCACTGGTACAATGTTACTATTCAGTAACGCTGTCGTGTGGAATTATGACAGCATGTTGGCAACTTAGCAAAATTCAGTGGAGCTCTAAGTAGATATAATAGAAGTAATGGAAGACTCTAGGAGAGTGTAACAACACAGAGGCAATACTGTCAGTATGTTGTCTAAACATGTTCAAAGAAAAAGTTGTCACAACTATCTGTGGAATCACATTTTAATGTTGTGACCACCTTGGTTGTCACAACATTGTCATAATGTTATCATATCATAACTGCGTTTGCAGCATTACGGCCAACCACATCAAAGGCCCGTGATCTTATGGTGAATATGGCGAAGCATTTAAATTACTGAATAGATAGTAGTATCTGGAGGTTCTAGATCGAGTCTTTAGTTAATGACTTTAAGATATTTTAAATCTCATCTTCTGCTAAAGAGGTAAACAGAAAAAGCTGAAACCATGTTGCCATGCAACCAATCATGATATAACATCCTTCTTATAGTCAAGTTTATATTTACACCAGTAGAGGCTGTGGCAACATTCACTCCACCCCTACTCCCACCACCCTCCTCCACTCAGAGTTCCCCCTTTTGCAGAGAGGCGTGACTCAGCTGGGTTTGACCGCTTTCACAGTGGCAGTCCGCTACTTTACCACAGCAGGAGAGGGAGGTTAAGGCAGGGTCTCTGAGAGAGTTTGACAGATACTGGAAGGTCAGGGAAAGTGGTTGAGTCCAACTGCTTTCCATTCATTTTCTTTTAGTCCAGGTAAATCAAGTGCCTCTACAACATTGGCAAGACAGCAGGAAGAAGATACCAGGACAGTTTCAGCACACTGGGTACAGTGAAGCTCCTGGACAGACCTTATCAGCTGAATCAACCTCATGGACATCATTCTGATCTAATTCTAGCCGTGCCTTTATACTGGACCTGCTTTCTTTCTCCTCACCATGAGACGCATGTGTCTTCTGTTTCTGGGTGAGTCACTTTCCATATGTAGTTTGTGGGGATGTGGTGGTGGTTACTGGCACTAATGCTGGGACGTTTCTCCTTTTCGTAGTTATAAAACAGCTTTTCATGTGTGTGCAGTAATCTGTCAGTGTTAACACAGTCCAGAAAGGTATCAGGTGAGTTGGGGAGAAGCTGACATGTTAGCAATGACTTTACAGAAAATCAGAATCATTGAATAGTCTCTCAGTGTGGTTTGATATTAAACACTCCGCTCTCAGTCAGAACTCAGTTTCACTGTGGTTGTAATAGAAACCAGATGTCTGGAGGGTTTAATGTCTCTAAAAGCTGCAACACAGAAAGTTTCTCCATGCCATAGCTACCAGTGCTCTGCCTGTCACATTGTTTTAATTGTGTTTGAGAAGGTGTTGGCTTTGAAAGTATTTTATTTGAATCTGTTCATGGTGGAAATGCTCATGCAAGGTCTTGTAGGGCAAAACAGTCCCCAAAGAAACCTACTCTTTTTTTCAGATGTATCAGTTTGTTACCATCACTGATACTACACATTAAAACTCAAACTCAAAACTCGCCGCCATTGTGTAGAAATCTAAACTTGGTACGTTTCTGAGCAGTGAACCATTTTGCATCAAATCTGAATGACTTGTTTGTCTCAACCATTCAATTACACGCACATCTGGCAAATTCAGTGGAATCTGCCTTTGAATGATCAGAGTCTGGTCTTCAAAGAGCCCGAAACTAAAATTAAAGCCTGTTTGGAGCCACTGTGCGATTTAGCGGAGGACTCATCGTTTCCTTTGCCAACATCTGCAGATTTACAGACGTCTAAAAAGCTGTAAAAGAACAGTGAAACTCAGTCAGAGGAAATGACAGACAGGAGAGGAAAATCTGATGTAAGTGTCGTATCTGGGTAGGGTTTTTTTTGCCCATCTCTATGCACTGTAAGCTCTAACTGGTCAGGAGGTAGGAAGCTGAATAAAGGGACTGGCCATAATTAACCCACAGAGAACACAGCCTACATTCTTCCCCTTTTCAGAGTTTTCTTTTCAGAAAGAAAAAATGCATCTCTTCGCTGAGCTCCACAGCAGCATTTCTTTATCAAACTCCCACACATCATCCCCCTGGGGTCCTTGAACTCCAGTGACTTCATGGAATGACGATGTTTTTCTCTGGAAAACTCAGCCGAGCAATACAGTACTGAAAAGGGGGTCAAGTATTGTGAGGCAAGAACCGACTCTGTGGGGGAAGTTATTGTAAGACTGGAGTGCAGTTGGGGGAAACAGAGTCGCATGAAATCAAAGGTATGGTTATCTGTGTGTACAGTACAGAGTACAAAGTCCATGATGTCAAATCAGGAAGCTGTTAGGTTGGGGGGAAAAAGTCTAGAGAAGGCCATCCTGCTGACAGCTCAATGATTTGACTGATCAGTCAGTTCAGCATGTGAAAGAACTAAAAACTCAACATAACTTATTGAGTAAACAAATTTGATTGAATATACACAACAAATAAACCTTTTAAAAGTTGGGAATCAATATTTTCTATATACTATACATCCCAATGTAATGTGATGTATAAAGAGAGGGGGGATAATTGTGAAGATGAACAAAGTAACATTAACTGTCGCTCTCAGTAAACAGCGCTAGCTGAGGCCATATTGTCATAAAGCCATTCTGTATATAAGCCAATATGATTTCCAGTCAAAACAGCCATTAAGTACAATTTCTGCAGAGGAGATCAGATATAAAACTAGAAAAGGACATTTCCCAAAGAAAGTGCAGAGTGATGCACATCTTAGGCTGTTTGCTAGCTAGTTGCTAAAGTGTCTAAAATGAATAAACGAATGAAAAAAAAGCACATAGAGAAGCACAGGTCAGTATGGCTATGGATTACTATTGGGGATCTGCCCTGAGTAAGTACATGCAGTTTGGTGGCTGATGGGTAATGTAAACAATAGGGTTTGTGTTTATACAGAAATGAATGGGGCTCTACGGAAGAAACGAGGGATGGAAAAAAGATAGACAAACAGACAAGAGGACGTCAGATCAACATTTGTGCTTGGGGCGTCTGCCCTGAGTGCATATAAACGTTCATCCAGTTCATTCTAAAAGGGAAAGAATGGAATTTAAGTTTTTCTGAAAACCATACGACGGATCAAAAAAAATTGTATGCAAGCACACCATTCCCGATGAGACCAAACATTCGGGAGTTAGTAGTGTTAATAGAAAAGAAGAAGAAGAATATGACTTTGAATAACAATAGTGTTGCACATTATTCCTAATAATCCACTTGCATAAAGAAGGAGACTTCCTCTTAAACTGTGCAAACAGGCCTATCAACTGTGCAGGGCCTGGCAGAGAACCAAAACTGACTTTAAAAGGTGGAGAGAAAGACAGCCCCACTCCTCCTAGATCTGAAACCATCCACAGACTGTATGTGGGATTACTTTATCAACATCTAAGACTGAACTTTGGAGTCCCTACAGATTCATTAGAGAACAGTTCTGAAACTGAGTTTCTTTCCTGATTCTGATTCGGAGATATAAATAACACTATTATTTTCCATTTATTATTTTTTTTTATTTGTAGTAGTAGTAATATATTGTAATGTATATAGTAATATATAATATAATGGCCATTTAACTGGAAAATAAATAAATGGTGGCCTGTAACATTCGCACAGTACTACATAAAACCAGGCAAGGAAAAAATGAAGAAGCATAAGATGAGTCAAGGAAGAGAGAGGGCTGCAGATGATTCTATCATTACTGAGAAGGTTGCATCATGACACTTAGTCCGTTTACTCAGAATACCTCGTATTTGCACAAGAGTTGTGAAGAATCTTTGGGTGGACGACGTACGCAAATCCTTACAATACTGAATAAAACACCTCAAATCTCCTTTATGGTTTTATATGCGGTTTTCATATTTTCTAAAGGTGCAGTCACCATGCCTTGCACATGCACCACCACAATGCACCACCACAAAGATTGCACTTACTGTTCAAAACCACTACTGAACCTACATGTGTCCCCGAGTTGCACATGGAATACTGAGAGGAGTTAAATAGAAGAAGAGAATATCAGTTATCTAGGAGGACTGTGGTCTCTCATAAAGCACTGCATGCACCTCTCTGCCAGGAATGCACTTCTTCAAACACTCGATTCAGAAGGTCCACTGTGGATGGTTTGTAGATGCTCAGTGTGTCTGTAATTACCATTCAACTAAATCTCAAAGTTGAGTGTGAGACATTCTATTATATACGTCTATCCTTAATCCCAAACCTAAACCTAACCTCAACACAAACTCTACACCTACACCTAAACCCGTACCCTAATGTCACTGATAATCAACTGAGAACCACCAGAAAGTTGGGTAATGCTTTAAGCATCTGTCGATCATCTATAGGGGACCATCCACATAAAGTGTGACCATGTTTTACTTCAAAACCTCAAAACCACCATACTGTAATCTGTTCTCTGTGGAGCTTTCAGAGACATGAACTGCTTCTGACCTCTGGTTCCTATCACCACTACTGTGAGCAACTTTGACTTAATGACATCAAACCACATTCAATTAATAACCCACCACAAATAATGATTAAATTAATTTTTAACTTCATTTAAAAAACTTAAAACTTAAAACTTAACTTATTAACTTTAAAAAGAATTTCCTTTTTAATCTCCCAGTGAGCATAATGATATAGCACTGTATGCACATATGAGTACAGCTGTGATATTTTTATTGTCAGGATAAAGCAAAGCACCTTCACAGAAATTGGCTAAAAATGGACGTCATGGAAAAACTTAGTCAAGTAAGGACAATACGTGGAGCACACATCATTCCTGCCACTGTCCAGCACTGCTCAGTTCTGGAGCATTTGTTCTCTGTGAGAGTATCTGTGTGCTGAGACACTGTAGGCTAAGTGCGCTGTGCTTGGCCAGTCTCCGTCTGATTGTACAGGTTCCTGATGCAGGGTGACCAGCAGCTGGCCTGACCTCCCGATGTTGCTGGGCCAGGAACAATAAGAGGAAAAAAGAGGGGGAGGATAGAGTTAGTTTTTATCTGATCCTGCTCAGTTCAGGACGAAATCCAGAAAAGATCTAATCCCTCAGACCGACCGTTAGATAGATGACTTCCAGAGACCAGCAGCACGACTAAAGAAGGTCAAGATGGACAAAAGCAGGACAAGACACCAACCAATAAGTCTGGGGTCACGCTCAATTTAACTTTGTGTGGACGTAGGTGTTTCCACAGTGGCTCGTCTGCTGAAAAGCTGATCTGTCAGTTTGTGCTTCAGTGTCTGGGAAGCTTCAACCTAATGGCGTTATGAAATCATGTTGCTGTTTACGGGACAATATGTGGAAACAACAAAGATGCACAGTATTTCACACATCTAGCTGTTTAATGTGAGCCTTGATGTACAGAATGACTTTCCTTTCCAACTAAGAGTAAAAGTAAAGATCTTTTCTCTGCAGGTCTTCTGCTGCTCGTACTGACTGAAGCAGACCTTACAGCATCATGTGATATAGGATTTTCGATAGAAGGGAAAGAGTGTAAAGGTATGGATGTGTCCTGCTCTCTTCACTGCATTAAACTTATTAGTTTTAATGTTTTTTTGGTTTCCAATGGAAAGCTGGGAGCTGGGAGCTCCTTTCTGTGTTGTGTAGGAATTAAAATAGGATGTAGAATATGGATGTTTAATCACAGCCAAGCAAATTAAGCTCCAGCTAAATAACAGTGCCCTCGCCTAAACTACCAAAGAGAGTAAACTAGGCTTAAATACAGCTTATACTACTAATACTACAGGAGCCTCATTCTGCATGTCATGCTTCTGTCACTAGATGAAGTGGTAAACAAAGAGTCTTAACTGTGTTGTTACTGAACTCCAGTTTGCTTTACAGGTGTATGTAATGCGTGTTTAGTAACACAGTATTGCATTGGGGAAATAAACACAGTATTTTGAACAGTATTTATATTTGATTTACTGAAAAGATTTTTGTGGCATGTGCTGAACAGAAAAACGTAAATAAGACCTTAAGTTTTAGACAGGTCAAGAACTGTCATCAGAAGGATTCATCAGCTGCTGGCAGATCTCACTCCTTACACCTTGCACTGACATTCAATAGCCATGGGCCCCTCTAAGCTGCTGCCTGAGGACCTGAAAATGAAACAAAGTGATGTCTATGAAGCTGGAGAAGGTTTTTGGCAGTGGAAATTGGGAGCAGGGAATGCTTAGATATTCCAAAGACCTTACTAAATGAATCTGAATACTCTCCACTTATATTTGTTTATTAAACTGGTAAAGTTCAATACAGAGAAAATTAAATAACATTTTTAAAAGACTTTCTTTTACCAAGAACATAACACAAGGCGAACAGAACAATAGTTTTAAATAATTAATAAATTATTATTTAAATAAAAAAATTATATTATTAAATATTTTTTTAATACAGTGCTTTTCACACATGTAAGTGACAAAGTGCTTTACAAAGAAAAACAGCATAAAATGTACAAACACAAATAACAGACATGACAAGAAAATAAAAATAACATTAACACACTTCCTGCCTGGAACATTGTCCCAGTGCCTTCTTAAAAAGAGAAGTCTTTTTCAAAAGTCATTTGAGGAGCAAAGACCTCAAATGCTCAATCCCCATGAGTCTTTAAATGGAAACGTAGAACATTTTGCACTAATTATTTTTTCTGGAAAAACTTTTTCCAAACTTTTGCGCATGCTAAACCCACAACGTTATTTCTATTAGTTTAGTACTTCTAAAGTAAGGAACTATCTGTTCCCGTTTGCAGAAAAGGTTATTCGAATCGTTTGCTAAAGAGGATGTGTTTACTTTGTTTTAACTAAAAAATTTACTAAATATGTGATTTAGTCATGGCGCCCACCCTAGCAATCTAGCCCACACGATTTTGAGAGAAGTACTACCTAATCAGCAGATAGCATGCACCATAAGGATGTCCCAGCTTTTTAAAAAAGTTTGGCTGGCATGAAATTCAAATTGGATATATATTTTTCTCAGTTTCAACTTTTGATGTTTTTGTTGTAGCATTTCAATAAAAATAAGCTTTAAATTATTTTCTCGTAGTCCCATTGTGTTGTATTTAGACATTGTACAGCCTCACACCTAAACACCAACTAGAACTAGTGTGGCCACAATTATAAACTATAAATTACTCTTATTTTACATTTTAGAAACTGCACTCAATCCAGTTAATCCAATAAAACAGGACTAATTATCTCCATTTGTTACTAAATGTGTTGATTTATGTTGTTTTGTATAATAAAAATGATGGATTTCGTCATGCTGACCTCCCCAGTGGATTGATGTTTGTTTTTGTACATGCTCTGTATCTTTTAAAACAGATGAAGATGAGTGTACATTTGAAAACCCAGTGTGTGTTAAAAACGCAGTTTGCTACAACACAATTGGTAGCTACTACTGCCAGTGCGAAACCGGGTTCCAGGATCCTTCAAAAAAAGTTAATTTCACACAGGAAGACAGACAAGAATGCAAAGGTCAGTAAAGGCACTATACAGTGGCCTGTTCCTGCCCATGTGGTTCAGCAGAAAATCAGGTATCTGAATCTCATCTCTGGCTCTTTTCACAGACTTCAACGAGTGTTTAGAGCTCCGTGATATCTGTGGGCCCAATTCTACATGTCATAACACAGAGGGCTCCTATTTCTGCACATGCAACCATGGGTTTATTTCCAGCAACAGACGGGAGATATTTAGCGGAGGCCAAGGGGTTACATGTGATGGTAAGATAAAGTAATACTGACCTGTATTCATATAATTAAAACAATGAATCCTAAATGAACTGTTTTTGCAGCCTAGTTTGTATAGATGTATAGATGGACTGTATGGATCAGGGGGTTAGAGGTAGGTTGTAAAACGTTAACTGTGTTTATATACTACATCAAACTCTTTTAGTTCAAAAACATGATGGATATTTGTTTTAATCATAGATACAGAAAACTGCATTCAGATTCTGTTGTGGATGCTGTAGAGCCCTACTTAATCTAAATACATTGAGATGAATACATGTATGAATGTGTGAATAAATACAGTAACCCAGATCAGGTTGGGCTCATCTTACAGTCAGGGTGAATCTGCTGTTTTCATGCTGTGAGTGTTTAAACTTCAGTAATGAAACATTATCTCATTGCTTTGTCTACTGTTCAGATTATTTCACGTTACCACTGTTCACGCAGCAGAATGTACAGTCTACAGAGGCTACAGAGGGCTGTGATTGGTGTGTTGATGGTTATTTTGAAAATAGTACATCATGTGTTAGAAAGTGAGGAGTGTTGTGTTTGTGGTCTACTAACAGATCGGGATGAATGTTCAGAAGATATAGAGATTTGTGGACAGCAGGCAAAGTGTATTAACACCATTAGTGGATACTACTGCATCTGTGACCAAGGCTACAGGCTGGCGTCAGGAGAAACTAACTTCACTGGAATTGGACGTTGTGAACGTAAGGAGGTTTTGCCAGCTGTGCATGTTTCCCATTTCAGACTATAACACTACTGTATCTGCATTAACCAGAACCAGAATCAGATACATTACCAGTCTCACTCAGCATCAATCAAACGTCAATCAAGTCTCAAACAGTCCTGCCTTTTACAAACATGCAAACAATGCTAGACAATCCAGACTGGAGGTTTAACATTGAAATCTGGAATGTCAAACATACAACTGAGACTCTGCTGTGCTTCATTTCATTAAAGATGTTTGTAAGATTGACAAGTCTCTCTGTGGGGGAGGGAACTGCAGCAGGGCTAAAGATGGATATGAATGTATATGCAACCCTGGATTCACCAACTACGGCATTAAAAAGATGAAATGCACAAGTGAGTACAAACCTGAGTAACTGTAATAGGTGATGGTTACCTCCAGAAATAAGAGGTAAACCTGTTAATTACCGCTTTTTATTTAATTTATTTATTTTATTTAATAACAATTCAGACAATCAATACTGAAACGTAATCATCAGGACAACAGAAAGTACACTGCTCGAAAAAATAAAGGGAACACTTTGAAAACACATCAGATCTCAATGGGAAAAAATCATGCAGAATATCTTTCCTCATATAGACTGGGTAATGTGTTAGGAACGAAAGGATGCCACATCGTTTGATGGAAATTAAAATGATCACCCTAGAGAGGGTTGAATGCAAAGACACCCTGAAAATCAAAGCGACAAAATGATGCAGCAGGCTCGTCCACTTAACCCAAATTCCACTGCAGCAACTCAAAATGATACTCAGCAGTTTGTATGGCCTCCACATGCTCCTAATGAGATGATGGATGGTGTCTTGGGGGTTCTCCTCCCAGATCTGGACCAGGGCATCACTGAGCTCCTGGACAGTCTGAAGTGCAACCTGGTGGTGTCGGATGGACCGAAACATAATGTCCCAGAGGTGTTCTATTGGATTTAGGTCAGGCGAGCCGGTGGGCCAGTCAATGGTATCAATTCCTTCATTCTCCAAGAACTGCCTGCATACTCTCCCCACATGAGGCCGGGCATTGTTGTGCACCAGGAGGAACCCAGGACCCACTGCACCAGCATAGGGTCTGACAACGGGTTCAAGGATTTCATCCTGATACCTAATAGCAGTCAGGGTGCCGTTGTCTAGCCTGTAGAGGTCTGTGCGTCCTTCCAGAGATATGCCTCCCCAGACCATCACTGACCCACCACCAAACCAGTCATGCTGAATGAGGTTGCAGGCGGCATAACATTCTCCACGGCGTCTCCAGGGTCTGTCACGTCTGTCACATGTGCTCAGGTAACCTGCTCTCATCTGTAAAAAGCACAAGGCGTGTGTGGCGGATCTGCCAATTCTGTTGTTCTGTGGCAAATGCCAATCAAGCTCTACGGTGCTGGCCAGTGAGCACAGGGCCCACTACAGGACATTGGGCCCTCAGGCTGCCCTCATGAGGCCTGTTTCTGATTGTTTGGTCAGACACATTCACAGCAGTAGGGCTCTGGCAGTGCTCATCTTGTTCCTCTTTGCACAAAGGAGCAGATAGCGGTCCTGCTGAGGGGTTAAGGACCTTCTACAGCCTTGACCAGCTCTCCTAGAGTAACTGTCTGTCTCCTGGAATCTCCAGCGTACTCTTAAGACTGTGCTGGGAGACACAGCTAACCTTGTGGCAATGGCACATATTGATGTTCCATCCTTCAGTAGTTGGACTACCTGTGCAACCTCTGTAGGGTCCAGGTACCACACCATGGTACTAGTAGTGACGCTGACCCAAGTCAACTGCAAAACTAGTAAAAAGTCAGTGGGAAAAGATGAGGGGGGACAAAATGTCAATGACCTCGTCATTTTAAACCATTCCTGTTTTGGGGGGTGTCTCATTTTTGCTCCTCTACTGCACCTGCATTACTGTTGTAATTTCATTAACACCAGAGCAGCTGAAACTGAATAACGACCCTCCCTACTACTTAACTGACCAGATCAATATCCCTGAAGTTGAACTGAGTTGATGCTATACTCTGATTAGAAAGTGTTCCCTTTATTTTATTGAGCAGTGTATTTCAAAAGTTTTACAAGTTTTTAAAAATTCCTACATGATTAAATGGTTCAGGAGTTCTAGAGGAGTTCTGTGTTCTAGAGAGTTTAATGCCTCTGAAAGCTCCCTTACATAATAGGATGTAAGGCCATTGGAACAAAACCTCATATCTCCAAAATGATAACATTACTAAAGAAGGAACATATATACTTTGCTTTTAGTGGAAATCAATGCAACTACATTTCTTTCTATTAATATTTTAAGCCATCCCTGTGAGTTACACACATTGTAAAGGACTACAGCCATTTTTAAATGATGTCACAAACTGAAAACTGCAGAGCAGAGTAGTGCAGTGCAGTATAGTACCGGGGGCTTCTTCCTTTTCTTTCCTTAATGAATTATTACTGATTACTGTAAAGCTGCTTTGAGACAACATCAGTTGTTAAAAGCGCTATATAAATAAATTTGATTTGATATAGTATAGTATAGTACAGTACAGTATAGTACAGCACAGTACAGCACAGTACAGCATAGTATAGTATAGTATAGTACAGTACAGTATAGTATAGTATGGTGTGGTGTGATATGGCATAGTGTAATTCAGAAATAATTCGTTTTGGATGAGAATTCCTGCAGTAAGACATCGCAAATATTCCCCAAAGGAAACATAGTTTATCAGATTCATGACTATTTTATTATCAATACCTATATATATATATATATATATATATATATATATATATATATATATATATATATATATATATATATATATATATATATATATATATATATATATATAACATGTGTAGGCTCACTGGTGGTAAATAATATGGCTTTTTAAGCGACCTGTCAAACCACTCTCCTTCTTTATGCAAATAATCTGAGCAGCGAACAAATATCTCTATTATAATTACTATTATTATTATTAAGTTAAATAACTGTACTGTATACATTAACTCTGCACATGCCTCCAAAGTTGCAATGGATCAAAGTGGCTAACTGTAATAAAATGTTACCTTGTGCAGGACGACTACAGATATACATATATTAAATATTAAATAAATATTAACACTCTGATCTAAATGTTTTCTGGAAACATTTTATGGTTTTAAACAGTATGTTATTTGTATTCCATTTAAATGTTTTCTCTCAGAGCCAAACTCTGGATTTCTGAACGAGGATATGCAGCTACCATATGGTCATGAGCAGGTAGGCCACTACAAATACAGGGCACAGTACTATGCTGACAGTGGAATCGTGTTTCTTTTAACCTCCAACTGACTCCATCTCCTCTCCTCTACATGTTACATGTTTTTGTGTGTGGTGCTGCTGTGCATCATCACTGGAATATATATGAACCCATCATGTGCCATGTATATTAATAAGCACTTATTAATGAATTGAACTGTGATGTGTAATCAAAATAAAATGGCTATAGACGCCTCTTATTCATAGTCCTCTTTCTCTATGTGTTGTTCACACAGATCCATCCAGAGCTGGTGGAGATCATAGACAAGCTGAGGAACTTCTCTGTGAAGCTCAGGGAAGGAGATGAAAATATGACTAAGGAGAAGTGGGAAGCAGACGCACACTCACTGTTAGAGGTATCAGTGTACAGTAAGAGTACTGATAGTCACATTCAGAGTATAAGGGGTTTTCACTACACAATGTCCTGAAATTGTTTTGTCCATTGGCCATTACTCCAGTATCTACTCTAGACCGTAATCTACAGGTAATGGACTTATATCTTTGCTAGTAAGCATTTAATAAATTAACAAATTTGCTGGACAGCTCAGCTAGTCCTATATTCTTTATCACTATTTTAGTTTGCTAGGTTGACAAGAGTAGAAAAGGCTATCACCATTTAAACTAATCCCCACACAGTGAATATTTATATTCATATTTTCATACCCTGCAGAGAAATATTTAAAACTGTGGATGGTCTAGCCGGCCTGGTCCTGGTTTAGCTCGTCACCCCACACGGTCATGGTGGGTGACCAGCTTACAGGCCTACAAAACACAACCTATCCCTTGATTGGCCATTCCACTCAGAGTCTATTTCTATCATAGAAGTTAAGTCAAGTGTAGCAATGGCGGTTCCTGCTGTCCCTCAAGTAGCAGGTTGAAATTTAAACTAGGACAACAAACGTAAGTTTGGGTCAGTTCTTGTTTATGAATGTTCAGTCTCTTTCTCTTCCTGTAGGAGTTCCTGAATGCTCTAGACAGGCTTTTGTCTGCTGACTCTCTAAAAAGTAACAGGAATGTGACCATAGTGTTGGAACTTACTGAGAATGTACTGAAAATGCTAGGACCCATGCTTCCTAATGTCACCAAGTCAGCTCTTTACACAGGTAAGGAGTAGATGTGATTTTAACCCAAAATGACCAAACAGAAAAGACTATGAACAGAAATAACTCTGTGTAGCATTAAAGCCAGTTTTTGAGAAGAGGCTAACATTAGCTAGCATTACATGACCTTTTGACTCTTTGATATGGCTGTGAAGTTGGTATTTAGATATAATTAAATTCATGGCATGCTAATGTTTGTCTGTAGCGGTCAATATGATGGTCCGGAGAGATGACACTTCACCTGATGGGCCATTCAGTCTGTCCACCAAGGATGTGGAATTCAAATCCCACTGGGAAACTGCAGCAGGAGACTCATACCTGGGTATGAGCAGTCACTCACTGCAAAGTGTGCTTTAAATTAGATGTGTCAGCCATGAAAACCAGTATTTAAGCCTGTTGGATTTCTGTCCCTTCTTTGTGCCTGCTTGTGGGCTGTTGAACAGGATTTGCTGCCGTGTCCCTGCTCAGATTCGAAAACTTGACAAGTTCAGTCAATGGCTACTTTGGCCAGATATGGAAGAATGAAAATGAAACGCTGGAGATCAACTCAAAAGTAGTTACAGCAGCAGTTACTAACGCTAAAACAACAAAGCTGAGGAAGAACATCACCCTCAACTTTCCCCATCTGAAGGTGAAACTACCCTTAACTCTGTACTTTTTTCCATTCTAAGGTTATAAAATAGCAGTACCACTGTACATTACAGTAGAGTGATTAAAGTTCAATTGCGGCTGTTTATTTATTTGTGTATCTGTCATATATTGTACCATTTATTTATTTATTTGTTTGTTTGTATATATATATATATATATATATATATATATATATATATATATATATATATATATATATATATATATACATATATATATATATATATATACACTCCACTCTACTATGCTATATTATACTAATATATACAATACCATATACCATATACCCTAGACCATACCATAGACCATACCATACCATACTATACTATACTATATAATGTTATACTATACTATACTATACTATACTACATTATATTATACTATGTTATACTATACAATACTATACTATTCTTCTATATTTCTTGTAATGAAATGTATGAAAACTGCTATATATACTCATCATCAAAACAATAGTTGCACAAATAGTTGCACCCAGAAGGACATTCTTTAATACAGTGGTTGCATCAGTGGTGTACTGGGGCAGCAGCATCTCTACAGCAGACAGGAATCAACCAGACAATGTCCTGGGAAGCCTCTTAGACCCATCTTATCTTATTAGATATTATCTTATCTTATCTTATCTATCTTATTAACCTATAGAAATGAAACTTGATGGGTAGGTTTGATATTGCAAGGCATTACAAGGCAAATAATTAAAGTTTTACGCTCGGCCACACGTTAAGTAAGCAAGGATGGGCCTCGTCACTTTACCTGACTCACCCAACAGGCACGACTGCGGACATTCGGGTAACAATGACGTTAGTGCCAGCACCATTGGCAGATGACTGCCCATTACAGGACCACTTTACGGCATATTTACAACGACTGCCCTTAACACCACGTCCATATCCCCATATACTACAATGGTGTCATGCCAGTCATGGATTGACTCAGAATGGCAGCAGGCCATCTTCAGTGACGAGGCCTGCTTTCGTCTTGGTGGAGACATCCAGCAAATCTGTGTGTGTAGGCACCGTGGTCAGCACCAAGATGAATGGTTTGTCACGTGCACATGTCCAGAATGTCCTCTACCCCACCACAAAATCTGCAGGAGCTGTGTGAGAATATTTTAGCTGCATGGGATGAATTATCACAGGACACCATTTAGGGACCACAACTACATGGTGAGACGTCTGGCATTAGCAAACATGGCGTCCCGGCACCATACTGAGAGACACTACCTCTGTATGTGTAGCTTTACAAATATTGCAATCCTACACTTCCTTCTGGGTGCAGCTATGTGTGTGACGATGAGTGTACTTTTAAAGTTTATTATTGTTGTTGTTTTTGTTGTTATTATTTTTCTACAATCTTACATGGGTACTTGTAACACACAGCCCACAGCCCATGCTACTTGCTGTGCGGGATGTTTGGTAATTTACAAATCTTTAAAAAACGTTCTCATGTGCTGTTCCCCACTGCAGCCATCAGACAGAAGAGCAATATGTGTGTTCTGGAACTCCAGACAGAATGATGGGGCATGGTCCACTGAGGGCTGCACTGTGGTCAACTCCAGCGCCAATCACACAGTCTGCTCCTGCAACCACCTCAGCAGTTTTGCTGTGCTAATGGCACTCCACAAAATGGAGGTGAGTTGATGGATGGGGGTGTAGCTCTCATCCCCACTGCAAATGCTAGCTGCACATTACATGAAAAATTAAATCTCCCTGTTTTATCATGCGTGGCCACAGCCAGCAGTACTACAGGATATTGTCTTCTGGAGAGCTTTTACTATCTGCAGTCTTTAGTTCTGGCTCTTAATCTAAAACTGTGGTGTCAGAAAGCGGGAATTTTAAGTTTTTCTATTTGTAAACTGCAGTTATTAGTTATTAGAGTCATATTTACATGTGGGATTGTGGTTGATACATGAGTTTACAGTGGTGAAACGTGGTGAGAGTTGCATGCAACTGAATGTCTATCAAAACCAGTCTTATCAACAATTTAGCATCATACCATTATTGCTGTATTAAATAATCTGCACTGTCCTATTAACATGTGCATATTTGCAGCATTGCTATTATATTCCTGAAAGTTGCATGTAGGTTTGTACGTGTACGTGTATGTACGCGTACGTGTATGTTTGTGCATGTAGGTTTGTACGTGTATGTACGTGTACGTGTATGTTTGTGCATGTAGGTTTGTACGTGTATGTACGCGTACGTGTATGTTTGTGCATGTAGGTTTGTACGTGTATGTACGTGTATGTATGCGCATGTAGGTTTGTACGTGTACGTGTATGTACGTGTACGTGTATGTTTGTGCATGTAGGTTTGTACGTGTATGTACGTGTATGTACGTGTACGTGTATGTTTGTGCATGTAGGTTTGTACATGTATGTACGTGTATGTTTGTGCATGTAGGTTTGTACGTGTACGTGTATGTTTGTGCATGTAGGTTTGTACGTGTATGTACGTGTATGTACGTGTACATGTATGTTTGTGCATGTAGGTTTGTACGTGTATGTTTGTGCATGTAGGTTTGTACGTGTATGTACGTGTATGTACGTGTACGTGTATGTTTGTGCATTAGGTTTGTACGTTTTGTAGGAATACCTGATTCATTGGTTACTTTCAGTAGCCATTTAAATCCAGTGTGTATATGGAACTCGCCTGCAGCTGGTGTTTGGTTACATCTGTATTTGTCTCTTTCTGCCACAGGATGTGTTTGAACTGCAGCTGATCACATGGGTGGGCCTCTCCCTGTCTCTTATCTGCCTCCTCATCTGTATGCTGACGTTTCGCTTCGTCCGCTCCATCCAGAGCACTCGCACCACTATTCACCTGCACCTCTGCATTAGCCTCTTCATCGCTGACCTGGTCTTCCTCGCTGGCATCACCCAAACACAGAATAAGGTACAATATTACTGAGCTGTTGTGCCAGGAATCACATGCACGGTGCTTAGTAAAAGTAACATGTATTATCATTATATATTACATTTTATATTATAGGGTAAGATGACTTGCACTTTCTGTTGCAGAGAACGATTTAGATTAACAAAGTTTTATTATCTTTCGAGGGGGAAAGTGTGATGTTAGACCCTGGGGACAAGAAACCCTCCAAATGTGGGGCAAAGGCTTTTACCAGAACAGCACAAAGATCCTCACTGTAGATTCACTGGATCGATAGCATCAGTGTTACAGGCAGTGCCTGGTTAAAAGTTGCACCCATTGAGCTTTGATTATGGTGCACATTTGCCATGGCATTGTTTGGATAACCTTATGCAACGTCACAATATTTATTTCCATCCAGATTTGTATTCGGTTTTGTCTAAGATTTCGTACTGATGACAGAAGATTCAAACTCCTCTGTCTTCTTTATTACATCCCAAAGACTTTCAACTGAGTTAAGGTCACTGCTCTGTGGTTTCCAATCCATGTGCGAACATGATTCCATAAGCTCACTGAACCACTCCTCAGAATTAGAGCACAAGGTATCTTGACCTTGTGGTACTGGAATAGGCCCATGCCATTAGGTAATACAAATCCATTGACCCATCTGGTCATTTAGTACATTCAGGTAGTCAGCTGACCTGGCCACATAACGTTGCTGAGCCTACTTAAGTAACCTCAGATCATACTGTAGCACTGCCTCCAGAAACTTGTACAGTTGGCACTATGTATGATGGGTGCATTACCCCATTCGCTTCCCCTCTTACCCTGACGCACTCATCACTCTGGAATAGGGTCAGTCAGGACTCCTCAAACCACATGATCTTTTTCCAATGCTCCAGAGTCCAATCTTTAAACTCCCCAGTACAAAGCATTACGCCACACAGCTGTTTAGTCTAAATCTTGGGAGTTTTCATCACATTGTGCACATGGAAATGTTCTTACTTCTACTATTAAACATAGCCACACGTTCTACTGTCTAGTAGAACAGTTTAATCATCTCCAGTCAGGATTTTTTTTCCCGACCACATTTCTCCTGTAAAGTTGATGTTCAGCACAATCCTTACAGGTTTTAATGATGAGTTGTACAGTTTTTAACCCAGTAGAGTCACTTCAGCTCCTTCTTGGTTGTTTTCTTTGGTCAATCCCAATAATATGTACAGATATGCCTTCCCTTTACACTAGAAAGACCCCTCCTACACTAACTGTCACACACTGGGTCCCTTTCCATCCAGTGTGCGCATTCAAAGCCTGTAATGATGCTTAGTAAGTTAGTTGTGAATAAGATTCTCTACTGAGACTCCTCTTTTGAATAGCCTGCTTCTGTGTATTGCTCAGTGAAGGATGGAAATCCTTCCTAGGCCATCCATCCCACTCACCTCTACAATCCACTTGTCCCATGTCTTTCCAGGTGGGCTGTGCTTTTGTCGCAGGCCTGCTGCACTTCTTCTTCCTGGCTGCTTTCTGCTGGATGTGCCTGGAAGGTGTGCAGCTCTTCCGCATGGTTGTCCTGGTCTTCAACACCACGCTAAGACCTCTGTACCTGATGGCGGGTGGTTACGGAATCCCTGCCCTCATCGTTATCATCTCAGCCAGTATTAATGCTAAAGGATATGGCACTGAGAGTCAGTAAGTTTGCCCAGGCTCTTCTCCCATTACTAACATCGCCAATATTGTATCAGCAGTGCCGCATGAGTCAAGCATACATGATAGCATCTTTAGCTTGGTATGCATTATCTTACTTCTCGTTCATCTGCCATCAGCTGCTGGCTCAGTCTGGATGGTGGGTTCATTTGGAGCTTCTTCGCCCCTGTCTGTGTAATAATTGTGGTAAGTACAGCTGGCAGTGTGGGAGCTGACGCTACTGTAAGCTAGTTTTAGCACTAAAAAGACCCTCATTCTCTTCTTCTTTCTCTCTGTCAGGTGAACATATTCTTCTTCCTGATAACCGTATGGAAACTGGCTCAGAAGTTTTCTTCCCTTAACCAAGACTTAAACAAGCTGGATAAAATCAAGTAAGAGAATTAATTTATTGAACTAACACCTTCCAGCTTTTGAAGAGGGGCCAAGGTCCAACTTAGCTTACATCACGGCAGAAAGGGGAAGTGGGAATTGTAAGAATCATGATTAGCAATGCAAACTTTGCAGTGTGAAAAATATTTGAGAAGTTTGTACATAACACACATGTAGTTATGTTTAATAGTTCTGCCCAGTTTGTACATGATATTGCTATCTGTATAGGACACAAGTCCTAGAACAGAATTAAAACTATAACCTAACCTACATAACGCCTAAATGATGGCTTTACCCTTCTAACTGGGTGAAATGGATGACATTTGTGAGTCAGATGGGAGCTTACTAATGGACTAGCATTTAGAGGGCTGATCTGTGGTTAGCCTGTAGGCGAGGCCCGATGTCACATGACCTTGTTGAACCAATGAAATGCAAGGCATGTCTTTTGTGAGCTAATGCCACACATAATACTGTCCGCGAGTGAACATTGTAAATAGTTCATCTCGAAACGAGGACTAATAGGCGTCCATCTATGTATTGCACCCGACGGGGGACTGGATGTAGAAAAAAAAAAACGGACATGTGGGCACTCTAACTGGAAGTGAAGAGGTTCTGTCTGAATTTAATTATTAAAAGTGAACTTTTTCCATGATATTCGAATTTTTTGATGTGGTACTGTATGTATCACTACGTTAGCATTGGTTAGTAAACAAACAGTTTATCCAAGGGCTAACATTACAAGACCCGATATTACCTTCATAATTGTGGACGTAGCTTGAAATGTAGAGTTTGAAGCCCTTCTCTTTCATTGTTGCTGACGTCTGACACGATGTCTGAATAATACGAGTGACCGTAATCCTGAAGCGAGCGAGTGAAAAACGCCATAGCTGTGCTGTTTACTAGCAAAACAGGAAGTGATGAGGCTGGCTGACTCGGAATGCGGAAGAGAGTGTGCATATAGGCTGTTGTAGCCCTGTGGAATGCAAAGCAGCTTATCTCTTAATTCGGAACATGCTGTAAAATAGCTTTGCCTAATTGTTGGACCTCTGTCTCCTCAACAGGTCATTCACAATCACCGCCATTGCTCAGCTGTGTGTGCTTGGCACCATGTGGATTTTCGGCTGTTTTCAGTTTGAGGGGAGATCACCGGTCATGTCCTATCTCTTCACAATCCTCAATAGCCTACAGGGGGTGCTGGTGTTTGTTATGCACTGCCTGCTCTCCAAACAAGTGAGTCCACTCATTTCATGCCGAACTGCACCGCTGAAATATAAAGATTTAACGCCAGCTGAAGATTGAATGCCATGGGCAGTTGTTCCTGCATTTTGTGGTGTGTCAGGGGCTCCCGCAGTATGAAATCTGCAGAGTGAATTTTCAGTGCTAAAGTAAATATAAACCTTAGGTCGTCCAATGGTAGTACATCTTCGATCTGTGAGATGGCAACTCCCTCCGGTGAAGCTGATTTGCATTATCAAAACATTATTCAACATTATTCTTTTAATTCTAGTTTTATTTTACAAAACAGACATTGGCCAGCTTCTTGTTAGAATTGTCCTGTTCCACTTCTGTTTTAATGCGAGTAGCATTTTTGATAAGCAGATTAAAGTTCTCAAAATACCCTACCTGCAGTGTTATATATGGAGCTACTAATCTAAGCTACTTATCAGTGCAGTTTGTTCATTCTGGACTAGTGTAGATAAATTACAGCTCTTCCTGCCAGTCTCCGGAGGAAGACGACATGCTCTAATGTAGATATAAAGGGCGTTTTCTTAGCTAACAAAAACACACCAATGTGTAGTTATAGGTAATTATTCATTATTGAAAATATAGTATTTTATATTATATATATATATATATATATATATATATATATAGAGAGAGAGAGAGAGAGAGAGAGAGACAGTGACAGAGAGAGGGGAAAAAAAGAGAGAGAGAGAGACAGAGAAAGGAAAAAAAAGAGAGAAAAGAGAGAGAGAGAGATACAGGCAGACAAATCCAAAGTAATCAGAGAGAGGGAAAAACAGAGAGAGAGAGAGAAAGAGAACCAAAGAGAAGTCAAAACCAGGCATTGGGGGGAGAATGAGGTGTGCTTGAACAGTTCAGGACACAAGACAGTGATGTCGGGACATGAATTCTGTGACATGAAGTTTGGTAGAAGAATTGGAGGTGTCGGGAAAACATGTGACACATAAACCAGAAATGAACACTCTAGAGACTGTTGCAAGCGTGGATCAAGATTATCATGAATCACACAACCCATTTCAGTTTGAGTGCCACACCAGGTCCATCCTGTTCTGCCTTGCCTCCTAATGTTCCCTTATCTTCTCTCATTAGGTCAGAGAAGAGTATGCCAAGATCCTGACCAGCATGTGTGCACCAGAGAAGAAGAAATACTCTGAGTTCAGCACAAACCAGTCCAGCAAAACTCAGGTACATTGCCTTTTAAACCCAGACTGTACTCTCATACGCAGCTTCGGGGAAAGGGAAATGAATGAATTGCAATTGGGCTCACACTAAAAGTAAGAGTTCAACCTCATTTGTATTTTGCCTGTTAATAAATAAATAAGTAACACAGATAGTGGCGTATTAGCTATTGCTCCAGAGTGGCTGAGTAGCTGTTTTAACTAATCAGTCCATTAAAGTTTAAATTTAATTTTGCCAGAAAAAAATATCCCCCCCAAGCCAAAACTGATAGCCCTGTTGAAGACTCAAATTATATGCAAATGTACTCGCCGTGGACGTGTCATCTCAGGTTCCAGGCGGGAAGGGACTGATTTCTCATCACAGCCAATGTTCTCCGAGATAGGCTGGTGGGAAAGCGCTGATCACTGAAGCGCTGTGACTGAGACGAGCCTTTGCGCTCTGCTATTAACGGACCAGGTGTGACATGAATATGAAGGAGCATGAGCACTGACTGTCTTTTAAATGGCTTCGCAGGCATCAGGGAGCGGCCAGCACACGGGAGAGTCACACATATGAAGCAGGACGGGTCCGCGCATTAGCACCGCTTTCCACATGCGAGCATGACCTTCTCTACAGCAGCTCTGACTCACCTTGGATCACCACCAAACATCAGTGAACATGTTTGGAATGAGCTCCTTTTTTTTAACTGCCAAAGACGATCCTTCCTTGCATACGCTGCCATGAGCTTACATGTAACAGGATTACATGTGTGAAAGGTCGTGGTGAAGTGTTTTGCCTTACAGGGCCCATGTGTGAATGTGTATGTTTGTGTGTGTCTGTTGGTGGACTGTCCAGGGAGCTTCCTGCTTTCCACCTGATGACTAGTAGTATTTAGTAGTATGTAGTATTTAAGCATCGTTACAGAAATGTCCATATAAGCAAATTAAGCTGCAAATCCAAGCTGTTTAAAATTTGTTGTTTTTATGAGGTCACAAAAAACAACATATTTGCACATAGCACATTATAACCACCCATTAGCCCGCCTACTCAAGCTAAAGCCATGCGGAGAGTTTCAGCTCAGACTGCACTTTGAATGTATATCTTGAATTGAATGTATATATACAGCACAGCCAAGCAGAATAGCTTGTAAAACATGAAGTACAGAAGAAATGTAGGTTATGGGCCCTTTAAAAGCAACGACTAGAAAGTGAAAGGAGGAAGACCGATGATGTTATTGTTAAGATGTTCCAAGTTACATATCAAAGAGTAGATGCAGGCCATTTTAATGAACCGTTTTTGTTTGTTGTCAGTTGTATCTGTATGTGGGTGTATGTGTTCTTTATTATAAATGGGGACTGTAGTGTAATATTTAATGTTGAGCTTCGAGGCTCCTCCTGTCACTGGGTTACAGCATTCTGATCTGTATTTTGAGGTTTGCTGTTAGATCCCAGTGTTTCTCTGCTGTACAGCGTATATGTGCCTGTAAGTTTATTATTTGCCAGTAAAGTATTCAGTTACGAAATTGTCTGTTTCTTTGTTCCTACCTTGTGTTGAGATCTGAAGGGTTTTATGGCTTGCATGATTGATGAATTTGTAATTTGCATGCCTGTGCTGATGGTAGCTACACAGGACACACACAATCTGCAATTTGCCAGATGCATTTTGTTATGGATAGTTTTTAAACTAATACGTAGTAATTAAACACGAGGAAATTAAACTGTTTAAACTGTGGCAGTCCTTTCAAACAGCAGCCAAACAAACGAATGACATCCATTTCAAAGTGGCAATTACAGCAGAATGAGCGTTCATGCTTTGGACAAATGGATGCTTACTGTCATGCATGAAAATACACCAGATATTGGAATCAGGACAGCACCAGGCTACAGGCAGAACAGGAAATTGCCTAGGGCCTACGCGTCCCCTCCACCCAAACCTCAGCAGGAGTGCAAATGTTACTGTAAATGTTATGCTGGTGGAGCGGGACAAACTGAGCAATACTGAGAGCTGTAAAACACACTCAGTTTAAAAGAAACAGGACCGGCCGTGAGGTGACTTCTCTTTACTGGTTTGCATTGTCTGCTTCTTTAACTTGAGTGCAGCTCCTCTGATCATGTTGAATCATTACATCACATCCCTTAGCGTCCGGTGAGGGTTAATGTCTCTTCCTGAGCTGCTGACTGACTGGCTGATTGATGTCCACTAAAACACACCCACACATGTATCATCCGAGACCAGGAGCAAGTGGTGCTATACTAGTATACGTCACCCTCATACACAATTTAATGAATGGCCTTACCTGTGACGCAGCCTATAGTAGTTTTATTTTTTAAATATATGATTTATTTATTTCCCCTCCCAGGACGATCATAGACTTATGGGGAAAGGAAATTTTAATAAGCTGATTTGCTAAGAGTGCTCTCACTGTGTTATGGCCAGTCGTGTCGTGCTCTTTGCCAAACTTCCCCTTTTTTTGTCAGCTCTCCCATCACTGCACTGCTATCAAGCTTTCAGTTCAGTGTTCAGTTCTGGACTACACCGAATATGGTTTACTAGATTGTGTCACACTTAAGAAATAGAAGACAGTTACAATGTTGTTTGTTTTCTTGAGCCGTAAAGTTTATTAGCTATGGACCAGAGGGCTGTGAGGTTTGGAAGGTTAGGGGATCCCCGGTGTAGAGTATGTCATTTTCTACCCATTAAAGCTAAAATACTTGGCCCTTGTTAGTTTCCTGCCAGTCTGGTATATACAGTCCTCTTTTACTACACAGGTTGAAACAGGTTTTGTTAAAATACCAAACAAACAGCTGATTTGCATAAAATTTGATGCATCTTGTTGAATTCATTAATAACAGAACCAACAACTGCACAATCTGTGTATTATTGTATGTTCCCAGTTTGTATGTAGCGTTTAGTTGCAGCACTTTGAACGTTTGAAGGAAAAAAGCTCAGATTTGGTGTAAAGGGACCATTATGTTCAAAAACCATCCTTTTTCCTCATCTGGAAAAATCATACTCGATGTGAAAAGGTCTGATAGGTGCTATTAAACTCCCTGGTCTCTGTTACAGGGAGAAAGTGGGAGTAGAGGATGCCATGCTATACCTTCTCCATCTGGCCCACTCTCATCTGGACAAGGGGGGGTAGCACTGTGAGAGTCATGTTCTTTGATTTCTCCGGTGCCTTTAACACCATTCAGCCCCTCCAACTGAGAGACAAGCTGGCAAGGATGCAAGTTGATCCAAACCTGGTCTCCTGGATTACTGACTAGCGCACTGGCAGACCTCAGTATGTCAGGCTGAGGGACTGTACGTCAGAGACTGTGGTCAGCAGCACAGGAGCACCACAGGGGACTGTACTTTCCCCTTTCGTCTTCACACTGTACACCTTAGACTTCAGGTACAACTCTGAGACGTGCCACATGCAGAAGTTCTCGGACGATACTGCTGTTGTGGCTTGTGTAAGGGGAGGGCAGGAGGTAGAGTATAGAAACCTGGTGGAGGACTTTGTGGCATGGTGCCATAGGAACAACCTGCTACTGAACACTTCCAAGACCAAAGAGACTTTAGTAGGGCGAGGCCACTCATACAGCCGGTCTTTATTAAGAGGGTTGAAGTAGAGATGGTTAAGACCTACAGGTATCTCAGACTGCACCTGGATAAGAGGTTGGACTGGTCAGCCAACACTGATATCCTGTACAGGAAGGGGCAGAGCCGACTCTACTTCCTGAGGAGGCTGGAGTCCTTTAATATTTGTAGGAAGCTTATGCAGATGTTATATCAGACTGTGGTGGCCAGCTGTCTGTTCTATGCTGTGGTGTGCTGGGGAGGAAGCATCAAGAATAAAGACAAGATGCGACTGGACAAGCTGGTAAACAGCGTCAGTTGTTGGTGTGGAGCTGGACTCGGTGGTGAAGATGGCGGAGAGGAGGACACTGCACAACCCGCTGTCTATTATGGATGATGATGGGCACCCACTGCACACCATCATCATGGACAGAAGGAGCAAGTTCAGTGGCAGGCTGCTGTCACAGAGCTGCTCTATGGACAGACTCAGGAGATCCTTTGTCCCGAGAGCCATCAGACTCAACCTGATGGGCCGGAAGAGGGAAGAGGACTGCTGAGGACTAAACTCTCTTGTTTAATCATAGGCTTATTTATTCTGCACTAATTACACTTTACTGTATATACTGTACATCTGAACTCCTGGACACTCTCAGACACTTTACTGTATATACTGTACATCTGAACTCCTGGACTCTCTCAGACACTTTACTGTATATACTGTATATCTGAACTCCTGGACACTGGGCCGGAAGAGGGAAGAGGACTGCTGAGGACTAAATTCGCTTGTTTATTCATAGGCTTATTTATTCTGCACTAATTACACTTTACTGTATATACTGTACATCTGAACTCCTGGACACTCTCAGACACTCTACTGTACATCTGAACTCCTGGACACTCTCAGACACTCTACTGTATATCTGCACTCCTGGACACTCTCAGACACTTTAGTGTATATACTGTATACCTGAACTCCTGGAAACTCTCAGAATCTTTACTGTATATACTGTACATCTGCACTCCTGGACACTCTCAAACACTTTACTGTATATACTGTACATCTGCACTCCTGGACACTCTCAGACACTTACTGTATATACTGCACATCTTAACTCCTGGACACTCTCAGACACTTTACTGTATATACTGTACATCTGAACTCCTGGACACTCTCAGACACTCTACTGTATATCTGCACTCCTGGACACTCTCAGACACTTTAGTGTATATACTGTATACCTGAACCCCTGGACACTCTCAGACACTTTACTGTATATACTGTACATCTGAACCCCTGGACACTCTCAGAATCTTTACTGTATATACTGTACATCTGCACTCCTGGACACTCTCAAACACTTTACTGTATATACTGTACATCTGCACTCCTGGACACTCTCAGACACTTACTGTATATACTGCACATCTGAACTCCTGGACACTCTCAGACACTTTACTGTATATACTGTACATCTGAACTCCTGGACACTCTCAGACACTCTACTGTATATCTGCACTCCTGGACACTCTGGACACTTACTGTATATACTGTATATCTTAACTCCTGGACACTCTCAGACACTTTACTGTATATACTGTACATCTGAACTCCTGGAAACTCTCAGAATCTTTACTGTATATACTGTACATCTGCACTCCTGGACACTCTCAAACACTTTACTGTATATACTGTACATCTGCACTCCTGGACACTCTCAGACACTTACTGTATATACTGCACATCTTAACTCCTGGACACTCTCAGACACTTTACTGTATATACTGTACATCTGCACTCCTGGACACTCTCACACACGTTACTGTATATACTGTATATCTGCACTCCTGGACACTCTCAGACACTTTAGTGTATATACTGTATACCTGAACTCCTGGACACTCTCAGACACTTTACTGTATATACTGTACATCTGAACTCCTGGACACTCTGGACACTTACTGTATATACTGTATATCTTAACTCCTGGACACTCTCAGACACTTTACTGTATATACTGTACATCTGAACTCCTGGACACTCTGGACACTTACTGTATATACTGTATATCTTAACTCCTGGACACTCTCAGACACTTTACTGTATATACTGTACATCTGAACTCCTGGACACTCTCAGACATGTCACTGTATATACTGTACATCTGAACTCCTGGACACTCTTAGACACTTTGCTGTATATACTGTATATCTGCACTCCTGGACACTCTGGACACTTACTGTATATACTGTATATCTGCACTCCCGGACACTCTGGACACTTACTGTATATACTGTATATCTGAACTCCTGGACACTCCACTCCACTTAAATACCAATATATGCGCATGTTTATTATGTTAATTAAGCCATTATCTGCTGATAACTGCGGCTTTATAGTTTATAGTTTAACAGTTAATAATACTGCTGCCGGTACCGACCCATTTAGGTTTTTCATACTCCACAACCCTGTTTTTATTTTTTTAATTTGTATTTTTATTTGTATCTGTTTTTGTCTATCTATCTATCTATCTATCTATCTATCTATCTATCTATCTATCTAAAGAAATGGCTTTTAAGGCTTAGTATGCACAGCTGCCCCGCACGCTCTGGCCTCATTCAGTGACATAGACATTTTTGTTGTTGCTAATCTTGTGTTGATGGGTTTAAGATGTGCTTATGTATTATTTCTGCTTTATTGTGTCGGGCTGTGGGGCAGCTGAAGTAGGTGTTAGTGTCTGACAGAAGGATACCTTCCCCACTATTCCAGCTCCTTTTCAGTTGTCTTTTCTGCTTGTTCATTAAAATGTGTTTTCCAGAGCAGAAGTAATGACATTCTTGGGCTCTTCTTCCTGGCTGACGCCACAATAATACTGTTTATCTAAACAAATAGTCATTTGGGATTCAGCCACATCAGTACTGGACAAACAGACTGTAGAGGCTAGAATTTCAAAACTTACATAGCACACTGTGTGTGGGACTACACAGATTCTTGGGTTTTATACAACTTCAGCCAAATCTGAACAAAACACAGATGTTTAAAGCACGACAAGTTGAATATTCTTTAGTCTGTAATATTGCTGTTTTGCAGTAAATCATAAGTTTATGCGTGTAATTTTAATAAAGGACTCGTTTAGCCTGCTATATCTGAGAAATAGTTTTTTGTGAGTAGTTGTGAAGATATATTTTACCAATACTCTGGAATCACTGGGTGTTTTATAATGTGGTTTTAAATTAAATCTCACAAACAATACACTGCTTGCTATTAAAAGAAACTTTAGAAAAGATTCCAGAAGAAAGGAGGAAGAAAGTCATTGAAATATATTAGTACTGAAAGTCAGTTCTAAAGCTCTGCTACCCCACCATACAACACTGAGAACCATAATCTCCAAATAGAGAACAATTTCACGGTGAATTTTCCAGAACTGGTCGGCCTGCCAAGGTTATAGCATAGCAACTACTCATCCAAGAAGCCACAAAAGGGCCCAGATGAACATATGTGATACTGCCGGCTTTGCTTTCCTCACCTGAGCTCAGAATTCATGATTCTACCTTTAGAAGGAGACACGGCACCCATGGGAGAGTTGCAAGGTGAACATCATTGCTAATGAGGAGGAATGGGTTTGTCTCACATTCGCCCAAAACACACTGGGTCCCGTTACATCTGATGTAAAGCTATTACAATATTCAGTCATACCATAAGTAAAACATGGTGGTGAAAGTGCGATTGTGGATGAATACTTCTTCAGGGCCGGGGTGGCTTGGCCAAACACTTACAACTATGAATTTATCGCTCTACTAGAAAACCCTGCAAGATGGCGTCCAGTCGTTAATACATAGTGACAATGTATAATTAGGCAATCCAGAGCATCACTGAAATTCTGTGGCAGGACTTTGAATGCGTAGCTCTTACTGAAAAGGCTGCATAAAAGCAAATCTATAAAGAAAAAATGTGAGGAACAAAATGTTAAGGAATCTTTTCCACAATAGTAAAAATCAGAGCGAATTGTACTTCATTATAACACAGTAACATACAGTAATACATGACTAATATTTTATAATCTGAATATCAGAAAGACACTAAATCAAACACTATGTTCAAATGTACCACAAGCTCATCACTTTATGGGATAAAGTCGTCGTCACTCAGAGGAAACTACAGCTCTCAGCAAGAGAATACATCTTGCTGATACTACTGGACACATATTGAGTGATGTTCCTAGAATCACTGGGTGTTTTAGGGTTTTCAACATCACACCTTCCTCCAGGTGACCCAGTTTGGGCAGCTTTACCAAATTTATAGATAGATAGATAGATAGATAGATAGATAGATAGATAGATAGATAGATAGATAGATAGATAGATGGATAGATAGATAGATAGATGGATGGATGGATAGATAGATAGATAGATAGATGGATGGATGGATGGATGGATGGATGGATGGATAGATAGATAGATAGATAGATAGATAGATAGATAGATAGATAGATAGATAGATACTTTATTGATCCCAGAGGGAAATTCAAGGAAGGGATTTTGTCCAGCTGGCAAACAAGCTGCTCTGTCACCATGCTGACACTCCCCTCCAATGTCTTCGCTGTCAGTATCACCACGCCATATGCTAGGAGCAGTCACAAGGTCCTAGAACATCAGTACAGGTAGCTTGGATGAATATTGCATATCAAAAGGTTGTACCTGTGACACACAACCAGAAACTGCAATCTACCCTTCCTCTTCTCAGCATCATGGATCTTGGCTTGTCTTGTCTGAAGGTCATCCAGGCCTATTCCATTAGCTTCTCAAGCAATCACAGGATCCCTCTGCGGCCTGGGACAGACTGTTATGATTATCAGGTCACCATTTAACACCCTAAGGGATGGCTGGCACTCTCCCGATTTAGTTTCTGGCCCTCTACATTAATTGCAAGGGAGAACAACATCACAGTGACGGTGCACCCTGTGATTATTGCATCCTTAATCTTGTGTCAGTCTGATGAAACTGCTCCAGAGGTGACCTGAAGTTGCTATAGTAATCAGTTAGGAGGTCTCTAACTCTGCTAACCACGAAAAACACAAACACAACAAACGTGTGAACGTACCCTGGTTCCCTACATGCTTCTGAAGTGTAATTATAGTCTGGTCATATGGTTACTGCCTACTCTTTATGCAGATTGGAATATGGGTTTAGGTCTTGGGCTCTCGAGTGTTGTACACACTCCTGAATACAAAAATCAGATGCTGTCGGCATTTAGGTATTCAGTGGTGCACAATTATCCAGTGCATGGAGGGCTTGGTAATTAGCTTATAAGCTGAAACAGGTTAGAGGGAGTCAGAAAGCCATTATGCTGGGCAGTGAAGGGGCCACACGACTGTAGGGGAATATCAATGGTTGAACTTCGTCTGCAGCACTAACATCACTGGGTTTTCTGAAACTTTGAACAAACTTAACAAAGGTGAAACATTATGATAGCTACATGGGTGTGTGTGTGTCATAGACCTCTTATATTTGTAGGTGTCAAACCTGTACACCGGTGCAGATTTGATCTGCAGAAATGGAGAAACCAATGCCAGGATGCTATGACATTTATCAAATTAATATTAGAATTAAAATTAGGTGAACAAGTACACTTACAGTTAAACAGCTGTCTCATATCTAAGACATCGGCATTGTATGTCAATGCTGAAAATATCGGAACATAAAACCAATGTCGGTATAGCATGAAACTGCTACATGCCAAAAGTATAGGGACACCCAAACATCACATCCATATGTGCTTGTTGAGCATTTCGCTCCTACACCATGGCCATAAATAGGATGGGAGGATTTTGTCCCTCCTTTTGCTGAAGAAACAGCCTCCTTTCTCCAGGGAAGGTTACCCTAGATGCAGCTGGAACACTTCGTCATTGTGCATGGACATTTCAGGCTGGCATATGGCTGCATATTCATGGGAACCCAAACAATAAACTTGACAACAAACAATTCTAGTTTATGTTGCCCGCAGAGACAGGTCTGCAACCCCCAGGCCCAGCATGGGACGGGCCATTAGGTAGGCAAAGCCCCGCTCACCAATCATCATGTCCAGCTAAACCCATTGTTATTTTGCACATGCTATGGTGGATGCAGGTTTTTGTCTAGGCAGACCTTTGAAAGGGTCGAGAAGCACTGCTGTAGATATCTAATGTATTTTATGACCATATTTCTGTATCCCCTCAACTAGACACCCCACCCACTCTATGAATGCCCCCACCTGATTTAGTGCAGGCCTTGACTGTCTGTTGGCTAGTCTATTTTGTGAACTTGTTGTGACCTAACACTTTGAGACTCAACTGTTGTTGTGACAGCACTTACACTACAGGTGTAAGAGGACATCTCTAGAGCACACATTTGACTGAATGACCTTGCAAAGTGGTTTGAGGAAGGAAGTGTAAGACAAGTATAGGCTTCCTTTGGGGCATGTAAAGTCATCTAATGAGGGCAATGAGGGCAATGAAATGCCTGCTGTGTTAACACTAAATAGCTCTACTGCTAAAGACAGTCTGATGTGGGTAACTGAACGCACATGGCATATGGTTTTTGTGCTCACCACACATGAATGCTTTTTAGCACAGTTAGATGAAAATTCTGTAATGTTGATGCACATAAAAGGTAGCAAGTAAGTTTATTTGTCTAAGGTTCTCTTTTTTGGTACAACTCTGTATTTACATCATAAATACATAATTTAAAAAGAAAACAAAAAATATTTATAATCACAATGAACGCTTCATTGCCCTTGTCCTACCAATTTGATCCACCTCTCACTTTCACAGCAATCAACACCCTCCATCCGCTATCAAACGTTTGCCTTGAGGGCTTTTTCACAATTAATGATTACCAACCCACTGAAACAATCATTTTAATGATAACCAACCCACTGAGACACTCTCCTTTTAAGATGACAGTGAAGAGTACAAAAAAGAATCAACCTTAATTGAGCCAGCGTACTGTGTACGCTTAACTCCTTCCTTTTTGCTCCTTCGTAAGGTGTAAAGTGCTTATGAATGTTCATTTTGAATGCTACAACTCCAGCTCCTCTTTTGGCATCTCAATGGAGGCAACGGGCTAGAGAATATAGATGCTCATACCATAAATATACATATACACGTCTAGCTTCGTTTATGCTGAGACCCAGATACTGACATGTTCCAGCCATCCAATTAATTACAGCAAAATTCACGTTGTGTGTCGCTCTGGCTTACCTAATTACCACTTTCACACATGTGTTAGCACCAGCAGCTCTCTAGCTTAAACATGACAGCTTGTAGCAGACAAACAATTGAAGTCAAGAGACACATTCTTTACTTTGGATGTTGTACATTAGGATGTTGACTCTTAGATTGGATTGTCATCACTGATCGGCACTGCAAAAAATATACAGAGGGTTTGGCAGGAGTAGCCCAGCAGGCTTCGCTCTAAGTATTATTATTTTTACAGCCATTTGCCGTCTTTTTATGGCCATGCAGCTGAGATACACCAGGGGAAAACCAGCAATGGCCCTTCTAATGAGGGCTGAAATCTCTGACAACATCGACTTTCACAACGCTGAAATTGGAGCCTTATCTGAATTTCCTGTTTCACTTGAAATCGCACCAGAATATAACTGTCACACCATTTAAGATGAAATGGGAAACTCAGATGAGAAGCCTTCTTAAACCTTGCTCCACCTTGCATTCTCAAACCTAAACACACCAGAGCACATTATGTAGATCCATG
Source organism: Prochilodus magdalenae (assembly GCA_024036415.1). Lineage (NCBI taxonomy): Eukaryota > Metazoa > Chordata > Actinopteri > Characiformes > Prochilodontidae > Prochilodus > Prochilodus magdalenae. The sequence continues at coordinate 51,123 of JAMWET010005477.1, forward strand.
CTTCGGTTAGACATTTCAGAATATCAACAGTAGCATCTGTACAACCAAGCGTTTCCAGTCACTGGACACCCATGCCTACTGAGCAGAGAACTGATGTTGCGAAAAACAAGCTGGGCCATTTAAACATAGGGTTGTCAGCATAAGCGTAACAACAGTTCACTGTTAAATGTGCTCTGTAAACCAAGCAAAACAGATCAGGTGAAACAGGATCATGTCACGTACAGCTTGGCCATTCAGGGTTTTTTTTAAACTCACAAATGTTGGTGCACCGAAAATGATCCTCTGCCTCCTACCTTCTCATGTAAACCTAATTAAGTCTAAAGACCATAGTTTTAAAAGTCAGTAAGCTTTAAAAGAAAAATCTACACTTGTTCGCTGTAAGCATCGTCCCTACCTTCATCTACATCACACCACATCAATATGAATGTTGGTATCTACACCCATCAACACTTTGATAGGAACCAGTCATGTGGCAGCAGCACAGTGCCTAAAATAATACTGACTCTGACTGTGGTTTTGTTGTTGGCCAGACAGGGTGGCTTGAGTATTTCAGAAATGGCTGATTTCCTGGGATTTTAATGCACAACCGTTTCAGAATGGTGAAAAAAACAAAAAACAAAACATGAAACGCCAGATTTACGTTAGTGGGAACTCCTTGTTCACGAGAGAGGTCAGAGGAGAAAGGTCAGACTTGATTTGAGTCGACAGGACAGCTACACTAGTAACCACAATAACAGTGATTAGGAAACCCTCTCTGAACAAATTAAGGGGTACTAGCAGAAGTTCACATCGGGTCCCACTCATGTCAACCAGGAATGGGATTCTGAGGGGGGACATAAGATCACAGTTTAAATCCGACCTCCTGCAGTTTTATATGCTTGCAATGAGTCCACTAATGCCAACTGGGCACTGTTTGAATGCCATAGACTACTAAGTACTGTTGCTGAACATTAGCATCCCTTATAGCCACAATTTAGCCACAAGTTCCAGAACGATAATGTCACAAAACAGAAGTCATCTCAAACTGCTTTCATGATCACGTCATTCAGTTCTGTGCCTTGCAGCTGCCTTCCCGGTGGGATTGGGGTCTAATAGAGCACATTTGGTATGTTTGAGATGGAGATATTTGGAGCATGTGCAGTTCAGAAAATTGTGTGATGCAGTCATACCAACATGGACTAAACTCTCCAAGATATGAGTGTCCAATCATATTCTCAATCCCAGTCCTGGACAAAATGTATGTTGGAGGTTTAGGGTCCCCAGTACTAGGACTTAGAATGGCTGTTCTAAGGAACGTCTCTAGTGTCTTTCTGAATGCTCAATGGCACAAAAAATTCAGAAGCATCACTGCTCACTGAATTTCCGCACCTGTGGCTGTTGAGTCACTCTGTGAATGTTGGGCAAACTATCGGTTCCCCCTCTCGGTGGTTTGTGTAGATCTTCCAGATTATTCATGTCGCTGGTGCGTAACTTCTTCTAGCCACCGCTGTCAACAGTGTGCTATGGTAACATCCGCATAACCGTTATGGCCGGCAATACACCGATAAAATCATCCAACTCTTCCACCTGCTTGAATTAGTTTTTAAAATCCTCGTTGTGGTATACGTTGCTTGCAACCAGCACAAAAAGAAAAGTCAGAATGGAAAGCATGGTCAACAGGACGACTGAGATGTGGTAAGGCAAGGTCAACCCCATCACCAGTGAATACCATCCCTTGTACTATGAACTACGTTTGTATGTATGGATGTACTTACCTGTGTCTGCCTCCGAAGGGAGAATCGGTAAAAGGGGTGACAGCAGGAGACCTACGAACATTATCCTTATTGTGAGGATCCACCCATAGGGAGAAAGGGGGCGTGGTCTATTCCGCATCCAATATCCTGTGGGAGAAAAGAGATAATGCAGTTGTTATATGTTAATGGGCCCAGACTATGTATATTATATACCGGTAACTGTTTGACCTAGGTTGTATGTGTTTAGCGTTGTAATTTATTCCATGTGAAACCACACCATTGTAACCCCATGGTGGGGAGTGGGATCTTCAAAGGCTGGGCTTTCGATTTAAAACCCTAGGGTTCCCACTAAAGAGAGGGCTTCTTCCCCTCATCCCCTCATTCTTCCCCTCAGCTAAACACTAGCTGCTGGTAGTGTTTAAAGTAAGGGCATGGAGGAAGTTCAAAGGGAGTTGATACACAGCCTTGTAGCTACTCCCCATTTTATGACTAAGCCTGACACTTATTGTAAATATTAACCGTTTGGTAGTTTTTGTTTCTGATTTTCACATTGTGTAAATAAACCATTTGTCCGTGCACTCTACTTTTAGTTCTGCTCATCTTATTGGTCAACCCACCCTCACAGGCCTTACCAGCAAGTCACACCCAAAATCCTCTTCACAGGGTTTAACATCTTCACAACGACCTTATATAACCAGCCAGGTACAGCGGTATGGCTTGTCCTTGCTTACGTCATATGTGTGGCTGAGCCTGAAACCTGAATTATTCACATGTCTCATGATGTCAAACCTACCCACCGAGGTTTATTCCTGTTGGCTGATTCCTTCTGTGTGTAATACATTTTTCGTTTAGGCTAAAATAACTTTTCTGGGCTTATCCTTCTGAAGCAGTTAAATTAATCCCTGAAATCAAATAGCTCTTCTACTTACCATGCCCCATATCAAATATCCATGTCACATAATCCTGGCTAGCTAGCAGGCCACTACATTTTGGATCTTACATCCTCAGACGTGAAGGGATGTGACAAAGAGATTATGAGCTGTCCAGAAAGCCAACAAGTAGAACTTTGAAAATGTCTGACTTCTGCCATTACAGTAATGGAGTTCTCAAACCTGAACTACAAGCCATGACAGGGTCGGACAGAGGGGTAAAATGATGATGAGTGCAGCCACTGGATCAGTGTTCTTGATTAGGAATGTCCACTGTGACCCTTCAGACTCTTCACCTGCTCACACTCCAGGCCTTTATCGTGGTTCTTATCAGACCTAAAGTTGAGACAAGCCACGAGAGAGGTGTTGGGTTTCCTGCTCCTTTCTCTACCTTGCTCTTTATATGTATTAAGTCCCAGTAATGAAATATTGGAGGGGAGGAACTTGTAACATATTTACAAGAAGACATACTCTGTAAAATGCCTGCATCCTGGGGGCACTCCAGCGATGAGTATCAGCATGTTGATTACGCCTGAGAACAAGAAATAAAAAACTACTGTAATGAACTGCTTAGATGGATTAGTCTCAGATTACTCCAGTCTCTCTTCAGTGCAGGGTAATAAAGACATCTTCAGACTCATCTTCATCAAGCACGTGGGAGGACAGAAACAGATGTAGAAACCCCGATGTGTCATATGTCTGAAAGGGAGGTTAAGAAAATGAATAAAAGACGAAAAGATTTTGGTTTTGCCTGTGAGACTTGGTCTCTTCTGGATTCTTCAGATGTGCAGAGAACTTCAGAAGAAAGCAGAGTTGGAGTCGTGCTCAAAAAATAATCTCTGGCTTTCAGGGGAGTCTCTTTAAAACCTGCCCATATTTGATCTATTGTACAAAGCCACGGGAGCAGAGCCTAACATTATGACTGTGTTTCTCAACCCTGGTCCAGGAGGCTTCCTGCCCTGCACATTGTAGTGCTTCCCCTGCTCCCAACACACCTGATGCAACTTGTGTGTGTGTCTTGTGTGGTGTGTGTGAGTGAGTGCATGTGTGAGTGTGTGTGTGTGTGCGTGTGTGTCTGTATGTGTGTGTGTGTGTGTGTATGTGTAGGTGTGTGTGTGTATGTGTAGGTGTGTGTGTGTGTGTATGTGTAGGTGTGTGTGTGTGTATGTGTAGGTGTGTGTGTGTATGTGTAGGTGTGTGTGCGTGCGTGTGTGTGTGAGCCTGTGTGTGAGCGTGTATGTGTATGTGTGTGTGTGTGCACGTGCGTGGGTGTGTGTGCGCGTGTGTGTGTGTGAGCGTGTGTGTGTGTGTGTATATGTGTGTGTGTGTGTGTGCGTGTGTGTGTGTGAGCGTGTGTGTGTGTGTGTGTGTATATGTGTGTGTGTGTGTGTGTGTGTGTGTGTGTGTGTGTGTGTGTTTGTGAGCGTGTGTGTTTGTGAGCCTGTGTGTGTGAGCGTGTGTGTGTGTATATGTGTGTGTGTGTGTGTGTGTTAAAGCAGGGAATCCTGTGCAGGTCAGGGTGCCTCCAGGACCAGGAATCCTGGAGAATTCCCAAAGATATAGGGCCCCAAAGGAAGTTTGGTGAGGAGTAATACAGGTTTTCTATGTGAGTTTTAGACCCACTGAAAGATTCTTATTAAAAATGCTTAATTAATTTTTGATTCAACATTGTAGTTAAAGACCTCATTTCAAACCCAGTTACACGTCTTGAGTATGAGGACTATATCTGGATAAGACACAGGTGTAAATGGACCCAAGATACTCTTAAAACCGAAACAAACCAGAAATAAAAACATTCTTCGTGTCTTACGTTTTAACAGTTGCATAGAGCCACATGTTACAGCAGTGTAAATTCTTCCATCTCTCTGGGACACATCTGATAACTAAAACTCCGGCACATGCAGTATGTCACTAGGCATGTGAACCGGTTCTGAGAAAAAGATGCACCCATTGTTGGGAATCGGACAAAGCAAAATGGTTAATAGCAATATGGACAGACACTATTATTCAAAACTGCAGACAATAGAGGCTAGAAGGACAAACAATTGATAAGTGGTTGCTCCATAACAAACTGATTTGTATAATCCTTCCCACACAGCAATCGGATTTCAATAACCGCAGACACATTTGACTAACAAATACAAATGCATGTGGATAAAATCTAATCAGGATGCAGTCCAGGCACTAGTCATATAAAACGACCATGTGTAAAAGGCCAGATGTCAGAGATGATACATGAAGCTGAGAATATTTCCGGGAATGAAGTTTGGGAATGTCCCATGAGCAGACAACAGAGATTCAAGGCCTGCTCACACTGACAGGAAGTTCTATCCATTTCATGAAACTCTGCCAATTATTTTCCCCTTCGGTAAGATTAGAGCAATGCTGTGGCTGTTTTTGTAAATATGTGGGTTTTGTGTGTATTAAAAGTCTGACCACGTATTTCACTGTTCAGTACAGACAGAGCGAAGCTGTTGACTAAATCACTTCAGTTGTTATGCACCATCTAGTTCTACCTTATACAAAACGTTTGATGGTGCAAACCACAAGCCGTCTTGAATTCTGTGATGTCTGCAGTGGGCTTCTCCATGTAAACATTCAGTGCATGGTCATGGTCTGTAAGAAAACAGAAAACAGTTATTGTTAATTCAGACGAAAAAGCCACCAAAAAGACACAAATCAAATTGAACAAGCTATGGAAAATAAAAGGAGAGAATAAACAGGAAGGACAGCTCATTTTTAAAGGTAAAACGTTATGCATAATAATGTATCTGTACTATACTAGAGTTTTGCTTTACCAACATGTGGCACTTTAGAGAAGCAACAACCATTGCAGTTTCATTATACTGTAGCAATGAGCTTCATAACTAGGATAAGGTTTACTGGCCAAGCAGAATCACTGTCGAACTAGGGCAGGATCAAATGAGCTGTCAGTCACCCTCAACCACAGAGCATAGAACTGTAGAACATTCATAACACAAGCAAATAGTTTCCCTAAAAATCATTAAAAATAGCATCTAATTAAGTTTTGCCCAAACCAGAGGCAAGAGTGACCCCTATAGGGGTGGAGGTGTGTTAGCAGATGATGTTGCCTGTAGATGGTCTACTGATGTGTAGCCATGTTGCTTAGATTCATATGCAAAGCTTACAGCATGCTATTCCAGGAGTATGTTAGCACCTAGCTAACAGCAATTGCACACGGACATTTCTGACTGTGAGATTAAACACAAACACTGAAATAAAGGCCTTACAGTTTTTTATTTATAGAACTCATTAGGCTATTCATGCCCCTCTCTGATAATAATGTATCTGTCCCACTCCAAAACACAGAAACGCTAAAATCCAATGCCTTCATTTCAGCCAGTTGCAAACAGTATGTTGTTTATATCCATATTCATAGCTTGCTGCAGGCGATGGTGCAAGTTATGAATTACAGTGCTTTAACAAAATAATAAATAAAAACAAAGAAGGCTTAGGAAAATCTCACCACATATACAGTGTTTGGAAGTCTGAAGAGTTTAATGACTCACAGAACACTTTTAGATCAAAGGGTTATGAACATGTCTTTCAAGGCAAGCTTTTGGCCTGAACCTTATCTATTTATATTTACATTTAAGACATTTAGCAGACGCTCTTATCCAGAGCGACTTACAACCATGCTTAGTGTTCCGTTGGATAATGTTTCCCTGCAAGTACAGGAGGTCAGAGTCAAAACTCACCATGAGCTCAGACACTGCCCAAACAAGGGCCAGTGCAGATACCTAGAGAGATCAATACACAGACATATGTAAAGCATAAGTGCACTACCTGGCAACCCCAGGCCAGCTCTCAAACCTAGAGAGAAGGTTATGGTGCAAAACAAAATATTTCAGCATACACATCTACTAGTGCTCACTCGCATAAGTGCTTTACAAAGAGATGGGTCTTCAGTCTGCGTTTAAAGACTGCAAGAGACTCCCCTGTTCGGACCACCAGTGGGAGTTCGTTCCACCATCTGGGAATCAGGACAGAGAAGAGTCTGGATGCTTGTCTTCCATGCATCTTCAGGGATGGCAGGTCAAGGGGCTCGAGGTACAGACTGACTCTTAACCATTGCCGTAAGGTAGGGAGGGGCTAGTCCATTCTTGCCTTTGTAGGCGAGCGTCAGAGTTTTTAATCTGATGTGAGCAGCAACAGGAAGCCAGTGAAGGGAGCGCAGCAGTGGAGTGACTTGGGTAAACTTAAAACGATTGGAGATGAGTCAAGCTGCTGCATTCTGGACCAGTTGCAAGGGGCTGATGGCCCGTAGAGGAAGAACAGCCTTCTGGCAGTGAGGTACAATGTACGTCAAAAAAGTCCCCAAAGGAAACTGTTACTATTTTATCCTGATCAGCATTACATATCTAACTCTGCAGATGTGTAGGTTTATTGATGGTTTTGAATGTGGCTATATTGGCACTATATAGACATTGGGGTCTCTAGTTCCAACCTCCATCATTCTAAAACAACACTCTGAATGTTTTTTAACAGCCCAAACTTTCAATTATTCAAACATTTTGATAAATCACATTTAATGGGACCTTGCAATGCATTTATTTAGTGTTTTAAATCATTCTCTGATAGACTGTTATTTACATAGACAGTCTGTGACTTTAGTCATGGATGTCCAGATGTGGTTTTACAAACCAGCAAATCAACCACAACAACAACACAAAGTGATGTAAAGTTGTTACTCACTGTTAAACTTTAAGATGATCTGCATTAACCAGCAAACAGTGGATAAAATTGCACCGCATGGCTGCTACTTACAGGCTGCTGTTGGGCTTGCTTGTAAAGGTGGAGCTGCTCCTCCCTCCAGTGAAACTGTCCAAGGTAAAATGTGCAGAGCAAACAAAGAACTTTGGATTAAAATTCCAGGATCTTAAAGATGTGGTAGCTGCCGTTGGCCTTCTGTTTGTCAGCTTGTATAGGAAATTGTCCATTCCACCTTAAACGATGCTGGAGTTACATTCTGGTGCTGCACAAACTGTAATATTTAAGGCGGAACAGATCTATTAAATTGAGAAGCTGGCGAATAGGAAGCCAGGTTTAGCTTTGTTTACAGATGAATATCAACCATGTTTATTAACAGTTTGGTTGCTTGACAGTTACGTAACAGTGCAGTGTTTTGGAATCAGCATATTTACTGCCGCCTTCTGTCAGTGTGAGATTTATATTTGAAGGGGGGACAACAGTGTTTGGGGTTCTCTCGTAATTCAACAATTTACAATTGTTTACAAAACCCTTACAATTTAAAATTTAGTTTTCAATTTTATGGCACCTTAAAGAGCGTTTAATCTCTTTCAGGGAAGCTAAGCTCCCCTTGGCATTGGCACTGATTAGTAGCCTGCATGCTCTTATAGGTGGGGTTCACCCACCCAGGGATACGGAGAATTACGGGGTTTCTTCATTGTTAACTTCGTTGTGCCATTTAAAATGCAAATTCAATATTAACAAAATGTACATTATATATTCAGAGAGAGAGAGAGAGAGAGAGAGAGAGAGAGAGTAAATGAATATGTAAGAATAGAAACAAATAAAGACAGCACAAAGAATCGGGCGGAAAGTAACACAGATAAAGAAATTGAGATAAACTGAGATTGATGAACATTAAAGAGAAGATGGCATGTGGGTGGGGGAGTTGTTGAGAGAGGGAGGATGCGTGAGAGGCGGAGGCACAGAAATGGACGGCTGAGCAAATGGAAAGTGCAGATAATAGGAAGAGAGACTGTGTGGGACTGACTGGAGCCCAGAGCATCACAAGAGGGAGGTAGCACTGCAGACAGAAGCGAGCAGCTCCAGCTGGGTGAGTGAACCTCATCCAACTTCATTCATCTTTCAATAACAGCATCCAGACGAAAGACGCTTCACAGGCACATGCACTGCAAAGGTGTAATGATCATTTGTGAACAGTGAACACTGTCATTATTCCGGTTTAAGGTTTTGATATATGTAAAAGTGAAAATATGTTTGGTGCAGCTGAATATCTGTGTTTTTAAGGGTCCTACTCTCATTTGTAAAACAGATTCCATGCCTTGTTAAAAAAAAGGCTTTCTGCTTAAAGCTTGTGGGATTTTAACCCATTGCAACTTGATTGAACTGAGCAGGGAGTGGCTTTTTTCTTCTCAGCCCACACGGAGCCTGGATCTTTTCCATGCAGAATAACTGTTTAGTAAGTTGCATTTAAAGGTCATTATAGTTTAACCCAGATCTATTCCATCCTAAGACTTACTATTCTCTAAATACACTGACAAACAGGGCAGAATGGTAAAGTTACTCTCAAGTCATATGAGTTAGAGGTGGAAGCCTGGAGCCGCCATTCTGAGCAGTTTGATGAAACGCTCTGACTTGTTCGCAGGAGTGGTGAAAGGTACCTGAACAGGAAAGTTTAACATCTTTAAAAACGCCCTCACATAAAGTTATTAGATTACGTTTATGAATGTGCTGCCTGATGTCTGAGACATTGTTTTCCAATAGCACTAAAGTGAGCTTATGGGCATATTTTAAACTCTATTTATAAAAAATAAATACATGCAGCCCACTGAAGGGCAAAAGTCTTTTTTATATTTTAATCTGTTACCAGCATTTATATAACAGAGTGGTTATTTAAATACTGGTTGTTTTGGATAGCAAATGAAATAGCTATATTTGTGTTTCAGACATTCTGAGCCTGGTTCCCATCAACACCACTGTAATGAGTCTGTACATTTCTCTACAATGCAACGTCACATCAGAGCACTCTGAAGGAGTTTCTTTGCATGTTTTTGATTGAAATACAGAGATGTTTTGAGGAATTGGTGAATTTCCCCTCAAATCTATCCCCAAAAGCACTGCAGTACAGTGCAGCAAATGAAAATATGACATACACACACATCGATATGCAGCACTGGGCACTGTTCTGTGCATCCAGAAAAAGAAACAGGGAATCATCATCCAGCTTTAAGAGGCATGAAACAGGTGGGCTGAAGCTGAATTTCCATTATACATTTCACATTTTTCAAACCATGTTCCAATATATCCACAGCTTCTCTTTTTTGTTGTTTGAATGAGCTTTAATGTTGCTTACATGAACCACCAAGTACAGTGAGGAAAATAAGTATTTGAACACCCTGCGACTTTGCAAGTTCTCCCACTTAGAAATCATGGAGGGGTCTGAAATTTTCTTCTTAGGTGCATGTCCACTGTGAGTGTATGATTTTTTAATAATTTATTTGTGTGTTACTGCTGCAGATAAGTATTTGAACACCTGCCAATCAGCAAAAATTCTGGCCCTCAAAGACCTGTTAGTCCGCCTCTAGAAACTCCACCTCCACTCCACTTATTACTCTAAATTAGAAGCACCTGTTTGAGGTCGTTAGCTGCATAAAGACACCTGTCCACCCCACACAATCAGTAAGACTCCAACTACTAACATGGCTAAGACCAAAGAGCTGTCCAAAGACACCAGAGACAAAATTGTTGACCTCCACAAGGCTGGAAAGGGCTACGGGGCAATTGCCAAGCAGCTTGGTGAAAAAAGATCAACTGTTGGAGCAATTATTAGAAATTATTAGATTTTGGGGAACAACCTCCTTCCCTCAGTTAGAGCATTGAAGATGGGTCGTGGCTGGGTCTTCCAACATGACAATGACCCAAAGCACACAGCCAGGATAACCAAGGAGTGGCTCCGTAAGAAGCATATCAAGGTTCTGGAGTGGCCTAGCCACTATAGAAAATCTTTGGAGGGAGCTCAAACTCCGTGTTTCTCATCGACAGCCCAGAAACCTGGCTGATCTGGAGGAGATTTGTATGGAGGAAGGGGCCAAAATCCCTGCTGCAGTGTGTGCACACCTGGTGAAGAACTACAGGACCTCTCTAATTGCAAACAAAGGCTATTGTACCAAATATTAACATTGATTTTCACAGGTGTTCAAATACTTATTTGCAGCAGTAACACACAAATAAATTATTAAAAAATCATACATTGTGATTTCCGGATTTTTTTTTTTTAGATTATGTCTCTCACAGTGGACATGCACCTAAGATAAAAATTTCAGACCCCTCTATGATTTCTAAGTGGGAGAACTTGCAAAGTCTCAGGGTGTTCAAATACTTATTTTCCTCACTGTAAAGATAATAAATGAGCATTAACTTTAAAAGAAGGCTTTGAATTAAATACTTACTGAACTATTTCAATGCAAACTTTAAAAATAAATGTGCTACTTGAATGTCTTGTATACTTTTAATGTCCATGTTATTACAACCTCACTTCCAAAAAAAGTTGAGAAGCTGTGTAAAATGTAAAAAATGAAGACGTCTTACCATTTCATGAAAATGATTAACTCGTCTCAAGTTGGGACAGGGGAAACAAAAGGCTGAAAAACTAATTTGTGCTAATAAAAAAACAGCACTTTGCAACTAAGTCACATGAAGTATACAAAGAGCATTTTAGAGAGGCAGAGTCTCCCAGAAACAAAGATGGGCAGAGGTTCACCAATCTGCGAAAAACTGCATCTACAAATTGTGGAACTATTCCAGACACACATTTTCCTTAACATAAAAAACCATTGTGAACACTTTGGATTTCCCACCATCTACAGTACATAACACCATAACAAAATTCAGAGAATCTGGAGAAATCCCTGTAAGCACAAAAACAAGGCCGACAATCAATATTAGATGCTCGGGATCTTTGGGCCCTCAGGTGGCCCTGCATTAAAAACATGATTCTGTACTGAAACTATTACTGCATGGGCTCAGGAACACTTCCAGAAAATCCAGAAATGTCTGTGAACACCATTCACAGTGCAGTCCACAAATGCTAAAGCACTATCATGCAAAGAAGAAGCCACATGTCTACACAATCCAGAAATACCACCATCTCCTCTGGACCACAGCTCATTTAAAATGGATGGAGGCTAAATGGAAAGCTGTTCTGTGGTCAAGTGGTCAAATTCTGAGTATCCTGCGGGCTCGGGAGAAGAAGGACCATCCAGCTTGTTATCAGCATCCAGTTCAAAAGCCTGTATCTCTGATGGTATGGGGTTGCTTTTGCGCCTATGGCATGGGCAGCTTACACAACTGAAGAAGCACTATCAAAGCTGAACGGTATATATAGGTTTCAGAACAACATAAGCTCCCATCCAGACAACGTCTCGTTCAGGGAAGGCCTCATATATTTCAGCAAGACAGTGCTAAACCACATACTGCATCCATCACAACAGCATGGCTACAGAGAAGAAGAATCTGGGGGCCGAACTGGCCTGAATGGAGTCCAGACGTTTGGCTGGCGAAAAGCTAGAATCAGCACAGAATCAGGACCGTGGAACAGCTAGAATCCTACATCAGACAAGACAAGTCCCAACATTTTTGAGATGCGTTGCTGCCATCAGATTTTAAATGAGTTAACAATTTTCATGAAATGATAAAATGTCTCACATTCAACTTCTGAAATGTGTTCTGTGTTCAATATTGAACAAAATTATTATTATTATTGTATTTTATTTATTATTTACATTTAGTTTTTATAGATTTTATACAGTGTCCCAACTTTTTGGAATTGGGGTTGTAGTATAAATCCAGCATGGGAAACACAATTGTGTGGCACTTTTGCTAACTGATGCTAAAACAAAGAAATCACACAAGAAATCAGATTAGGACACAAGCAAGAATGACCTTTATCATCGCAGTATCATATTTTTAAGCAAATCTACTTATAAAGTGAAGATTTCTGCATTGAATTACTGTATTATTATGATGTTATCAATTTTATATGACAAAGAAAATAATGATGGGTGTCTGAAAGTAATTGTGCTCCTTCAACAGTCCATAGGTGCTGGGCTAGAGTATACTCAAATGGACTAAATTGTTTGTGTGTATAATTGTCTTTTCATTAATAGACAGTTTGTATTCTTATCATATTTTATGTTGTGGCCGTTTTATAAAAGCAGTGAGCTACTGGCTGTGCTTTGCAGTGATTTTACCACATAAGGATGTTGTGTCATCTTGTGTTTGTGTTATCTGAGCATCATGGATATATACAACACTAGGTTTATGATGATATATATGATATATATGATGGTATATACACAGCAGTGTTAAGCCCTATTGGTTCTCCATCTCTGCACTGTAAAATGAATGTATAAAATAATATTAGGATTATATAGCTCGATCCATTATTTGATAAGAATTGGCATTGATATTGGCATACTTTATGTGTAGGTAAACAAATGAAATACATTGTAAGTTAACTTGTGAGTTTTAATAGGACTGTAGGGAGTTTGCCATTGACTTCCTTAATGCAAATACCATAACATGTCTCTGAGGAACTTGGGAGGCATGTGGAGAGGTTTATGGATGGTCAATTTTTGAAAATTTTGGAGATTTTTTGGATTTTCTTTCAGTACATAGGGAGGCTCAAATTATTTCATTTTTCTAGAAATACTATAATGTTATAAAAATAAAGTTGCAGGACTGAAATTCAGGAAAGGCTGTATTAACAAAAGAACGAGGGTGACCAGACAAAACTTTAAATATCTTGGGTTTATAATGTTCACAATGAAAAATAATAAATGTAAATGTAAAAACACTGCATTTGCATTTTCCACAGTGTCTTAACGTTTTTTGGGCAGCTATATATGAAGTTAAGCAATGTGTGTATATGGTGATATGATCATATACAGCATTTGTGAAGTTTGTTCTTTGTAAATATCTGCATAAATGTTACCTAGACCAGATTCTCATTTAACTTGGTCATCTGAATGAAGTAAACCAACATTAAATGTCTTTGTTGGCAAAAGCATAAGAACCTCTGGGTAACTGGTGTGATCCCAATGACTTCAACCAAGCGACGTAGATTGCTACTGAATAAGGTTTTTAAGGTGTTTCTTCTTCTGCAGCCATTATTTGTAGAATAGCTGGTGTGTTAGTGTTGTCTTTCTGCCAGGCCAATTTTCTGTTCAGGTTCAGTAGAGGGCTAAACGCCCTGTATATGCTTTATTCCTGAAGTCATTTTTGCCGGATGTCCACGTCTGGGAAAGGTAACATTTGGTGTTGAGTTTCCTCCGTTTCTATACTATCTGCCTCATAGTGAACTGGTCCAAATTCTTCAGACGCATTATTGAAACTTCTTCAAGCCAAATGGCAAAGTCATTTTCTCAATTGACATGGCATGCAGTAACAAGTATGTGAGCGGTCAAGATCAGATGTTAATGGTGAGGGGTCAGCCACACTCACAAATAAACCTCCCGGCCCTAATTATCTCATCTCATTATCCCAAACAGACCATTCTAGAGGTTCACTTACGCTTGCCAATGAAAATATTCAATGCTGAGTCACTTCATTCCATAAATGGATAAAACACTATACAGTTCTTTGTTTACTTTGTTTTACTGGGTTCTCTTTATCTAGCGTTATGAGTTATATATGGGTCGGATCACGGTTTAGGTCATATAGAATTTACATTCAAAATTAGGCAGGTTGGTGGCGAACGTGGTAAAGAGATTAGAACTGCAAATTTAATAAAATGCTGAGATGTGATGGGAAAGCTTAATCAAATATTACCTCACTTAACACAGAGGATGGCACATAATTATACAAGCTTTACAAGGACGTTGATGACCTTTACAGAGAATTAGCTGAAGGTGCCTTTATAAGACAGGAGGGAGAAAGAAAACTAGCTAGTTCTGTGTGTTAGAGAAATAAAAAAAGAAACTTCATATCAGCAAAAATACAAATTATAAGATTCCCATCTATCAAAATATGCCCTCTCCTTTTATAGTTAGCTATGTAGCTCTAATTATGAATGCAATAGAGCTAAAACAGTTATGAACCTTTGTGAAGAGGAAGTGTTAATGGCTTCTAAAATCTCTGAGACTGTTTATCCTGTCCCCAGAGCCTGAAGGCTTGTCTATGGAATTCTTTGTATATTTCTGGGACATAATTAAAATACCTTTGATTTAAATGTATAAGAAATAAACAAATAAAAAGTTTGCAACCATGAATCAAGGTCTTATGGGAGATCTTCCCTGCCCAGATTGCAGGAGTCCAATTTCTTTATCAAATGCAGATTACAAAATCACATTTCTATTTTACGCTAAAAGATTAAAAAACAACTGAAATCTGGAATAATTTATAAAACTCAAACATTTAAGGTCCAATAACAGATGTACACAGCTTGGACACTGATGCTATTATGATACTGACCATCATATTTGGTTTCTAACTTTAGAATAACTTGTTATAACTAGAATAACAAATAGAGTTGAAATGATTTATTAACAGTTTGCTTATTCCACTGCCTGACGCTTCGAATAGATCTCCTATTAAACATGTCCAACAGGTTTGTAGGGTATCAGCCTTGTCTTTACTGGGGTGTAGGGTATCACCCTTTTACATCCTTCACCTGCAATACAACCACAGCCATTCATGGGTTCATGTGGATACTGCTTTATCCTGAGTGTCAGGTTGGCTTCTACATGCCCATTAGTTATTTTCTCAAGAGCTAAGATCAAGGTGCTGCAGAGGACTGAAGCTGATTCTTTCTTTCTTGCACCGAAAGGAGAATCAGAGGATGGCTCGCTTGAGTACTGTATTTCAAGGCGATCACAGTTGATTCACAGCTCTTGTCCAGAAAACAGTATCTGGACATCAAGTTTTTATAGCCGGTTTAACCCCGACCCATAATGTCAAAAGTGGATGTATCCTTGTGCTGGATGGTCTTCTCTCCTAACTGATTATTGCCTACAGGTATTTGATCTTTAACCTATAGGCTTTACAACCCTAATGATAACCCTGTTCCAAAGCTCTGGCCCTGTTGTACACATACACACTTGATGGATATCTGACAGGACATACACGGTGTGCACCTAAACATCCTGGAATACCAAACATCCTGAAGTCTGATGACAGTGTATACTGTCCCTCAGAGGACACTGCAGTTCTCTTCCCTGACAAAATACGGTCTACAGAACATGGACGAGAAGAGTCTGAGTGCTATAGAGAAGGGTTTTAAGAGCAGGATGAGCCACAGTAGCAGAACAGGGCCCGCACATATCACAGTATGTCATGTTTATAAAGCGAAGCTGATTATTCATTCCCTCTCCCAGAAGTTTCATTTTCAACTATTGTGCTGCAGTATGTGGTTCTGGTGATTGTTGAGGAAGGGTAAGGTCTACCTTTCTTGATAATTCAGCTCCGGAAAGCCCATCTCATGAGTGTGAAAGAATGAACAATGAGGAGGAATGAGACAGGATAGGGCATCATTATTCCATTGAAGTTTTTCCAGTGTAGCAGACTTTCTCAGCGATAATAAGCCAGGGAGTGGCTGGCCAAAGCTGGAATGCAACTACACCCCGAGGAGTAAGAGTGGCATTAAAATAGAGAGGTTCAAAAAAAAGAAACTCTCCAATTTTCATCTATACAAAAATGTAATTTTCTCCAACAGCGCTGCGATTTGTACTCTCTATTATCCAGCAGCTAAAGTTGTCTTATTGCTTTCTATTTCCCAACCAGTCAGATATAAGAACACAGGTAACTAAAACTAGAACAGACAGCTAGTCCACTTAGGAGGGCAGTGCCTCAGACCTAGGAGTAGGTCACCCCATCTCACTAGGGTTTTCCTTTGACCCCTACTCTTGCTACACTGCTGTCATGCATTTTCTGCCACCCCTGTTTTTAATGCAACTAGAATATTACACTTATCATCACATTGGATAATTACTAGGAACTGGGTGGTCAACAACTAGTAGGGCACAAATATTAGGATTTCTAAATATTAGATTTATATTATTTCAGCAATGTACATGAATGTACAATAAGCACATACAATATTTCAGATGATCAATGGTAGCAGTTTCTGCAATCAAAGTAGACCAGGCATGATTTGTGGCTCTGTGTTAAATAATATGAAGCAGAATGATGCATAGTGTTTGCAGTTAGTTATTGAAAGCAATAAATCTCATTCATTTGATTTCTTTTGCATTTTGCATCTGCAGAAAAAGAATGATTACCAGGTTTGAAAAACATATTTTAAAAAAGGACAGTCTGTAACAGTGGAAGCAAAGTATCCAAATGCCAAACATAAGTAACAATAAAGATGCCATACCAACCTAACAAAAATAAAAGATGATCCTAAAATAGTACCTACATAAAAGTCAAGAATGTGATTTTAGGTCAAATTTAAAATGACTGAGATTAAATACCTACCGGATTCCAAAAAAGTTGGGACACTAAACAAATTGTGAATAAAAACTGAATGCAATGATGTGGAGGTGCCAACATCTAATATTTTATTCAGAATAGAACACAATTTAAACTGAGAGAATGTATCATTTTAAGGGAAAAATATGTTGTTTCAAAATTTCATGGCGTCAACAAATCCCAAAAAAGTTGGGACAAGTAGCAATAAGTGGATGGAAAAAGGAAACTGAGCATATAACGAACAGCTGGAAGACCAATTAACACTAATTAGGTCAATTGACAACATGATTGGATATTAAAAGAGCTTCTCAGAGTGTCAGTGTCTCTCTGAAGCCAAGATGGTAAGAGCATCACCAATTCCACCATTGCTGCACAGAAAGATAGTGCAGCAATACCAGAATGGTGTTACCCAGCGTAAAATAGCAAAGACTTTTAAGTTATCATCTTCAACCGTGCATAACATCATCAAAAGATTCAGAGAATCTGGAACAATCGCTGTGCGTAAGGGTCAAGGCCGTAAAACTCTACTGGGTGCTCGTGATCTCCGGGCCCTTAAACGTCACTGCACCTCAAACAGGAATGCCACTGTCAAGGAAATAACAGAATGGGCTCAGGAATACTTCCAGAAAGCATTGTCAGTGAACACAATCCACCGTGCCATCCGCCGTTGCCAGCTGAAACTCTACAGTGCAAAAAGGAAGCCATTTCTAAGCAAGCTCCACAAGCTCAGACGTTTGCACTGGGCCAGGAGTCTTTTAAAATGGAGTGTGGCAAAATGGAAGACTGTTCTGTGGTCAGATGAGTCACGATTTGAAGTTCTTTATGGAACACTGGGACGCCATGTCATCCGGACCAGAGAGGACAAGGATAACCCAAGTTGTTATCAACGCTCCGTTCAGAAGCCTGCATCACTGCTGGATTGGGTTTGCATGAGTGCTTGTGGCATGGGCAGCTTGCATGTCTGGAAAGGCACCATTAATGCAGAGAACTATGTTCAGGTTCTAGAACAACATATGCTCCCATCTAGACGTCATCTCTTTCAGGGAACAAGATAATGCCAGACCACATTCTGCAGCAATCACAACATCATGGCTACGTAGAAGAAGGATCCGGGTACTGAAATGGCCAGCCTGCAGTCCAGATCTTTCACCTATAGAGAACATCTACGCATCATAAAGAGGAAGGTGCGACAAAGAAGGCCCAAGACGATTGAACAGTTAGAGGCCTGTATTAGACATGAATGGGAGAGCATTCCTATTTCTAAACTTGAGAAACTGGTCTCCTCTGTCCCCAGACGTCTGTTGAGTGTTGTAAGAAGAAGGGGGGATGCCACACAGTGGTAAAAATGGCCTTGTCCCAACTTTTTTGGGATTTGTTGACGCCATGAAATTTTGAAACAACATATTTTTCCCTCAAAATGATACATTCTCTCAGTTTAAACTTTTGATCTGTGATTTGTGTTCTATTCTGAATAAAATATTAGATGTTGGCACCTCCACATTATTGCATTCAGTTTTTATTCACAATTTGTTTAGTGTCCCAACTTTTTTGGAATCCGGTTTGTAGTTTAATACCAGAAACAGTTTAGAGTCTAGAAACATTTGGGACGTCCTCAGGCATTAGCTATCGTCAAGCTAAGTGAGAAGATTTCAAAAACACAGAATGCTTCCTTCAAAAGTATCTATGAGTCAAAATTAGCGGTGGTTGCGGTTATTGTGCAGTGCTGCAGTGTGCAATAGACTGTTATCCAACTGTATATTCTTCTACTTCTTCTTTTTGGTACACAGTTTTGCTAACTAGTCCTGCAGTTTTCAAGATATTGACACCTTTCCAACTCCACATTGTTCGCTCTGATCAGGAATGGTGTGCTTGTTTACAACTTTTTGATTGGATGCTTGGGTTCCATGTGGAAATGATTATTTTTTCCTGAAAATTTTTTTTTATTCCATTAAAAAAGAATGGAATAGAAAAGTGGATGCCCATCTACTGTACTTCTGCTCGACCAACAGAGACTGTTTCTGCTACACCATCTCAGGACAGACCCCCAAGCAAGATTAGAATGTTGGTTTGACCTGCACTTGTCTGTTTGTCTTTTTTTTCCTCACGCTTTCCCCCATAGAGTCCCATTCAAACTCAAACTCAGACTCTATTTACACTGACAAGTCACTTCATTAAGTCCTTCGACTCATTGTCTATATTATCAGCTCCTCTTACCATGACTAAACATGCACCTTGTAGTTCTACAACTCCAGTGTAATCCATCTGTTTCTCTGCACACAGTGTAAGTAACCTTTCACCCCTTTTTCTCAACATCAGATCGCCCACATGGTAAACTAGGGGCGACAATGATGATAACAGTAATGCCTTCATTTCTGACTGGGCGAGAAGGGCTAGTACCTCCTAATACCAGGAGCCCATGGCGGCATTAGACCACAAAGATTAAAGATAATCCCCTGCAGATGTAAAAAGGTAACCTGAATAAATAGCCTTTAAATATATAATCTTGAATTTCATTGGGGCTGGTTGGAGGGGTATGTATGAGGCTGGGCCATTCCTGAGTGGTTCTGACTGTTCTCCACTTCTGCCTCACATCCATGTCCAAACTATTTGGCCAACAGGTGTATTACATGTTAATGTTTACCACATGTGATGTAATTCATCCATCATTATGCTTGTTTTTTTGGACAGCACCATTTTGAACCCAAAACTAGAAGCAGTTTTATGTCCTGTGAGAATAGGAAAAGAGGCAGTCAAATTAAATGGGACAAAATGAGTTGCTGTTTTTGGATTTCAGAGCCTTTTTTTTATTTTTGCAATGATTGATGTCTACCCCTTTCTGAATATCATGAATAACTGGTGCTTTGTGAGGTGCAATAAATCAAAAACTGGTCACACAATAAAACTGTTTATCAGGTATTAATGATGTTGTAGGACCGTCTGAATCAAGGCCAGACTTGAACACTACCACACTAACAGTACGTGCTTTCAAAACTTAATAACAGGAATTCTATAGGAAAAAGAGAGAGAGAACACTACAGAGTTCATACACATGTAATTCCTACAAACCACCTAGACAAGATGAAGATAGAGAGATACAGGGAGAGATCAGGGGGTACTGCTGGAGACAAAATAAATGAATTGCCAATTTTTATGTGGCCAGATGGAGCTCAAGGGAAAGAGATAAAGAAAAGGGGCTTGGAAATAAAACCATACGTATCAGTAATGGTTACATTTAGGCAATAGAGCAACTCACTCTCATCTCTTTCCTCCTGTCCAGAAACAAAGACATGAGTAGGCATTCGTAATGAAAGGGTTGTCTGAGACAAAGAAGGACTTGGCTTTTAATTTATGATGCTCGGCCTGTGTGATCGCTATCCAGGCTTTTCTTTGTGAGGTCGGTCTTTATTACAGTGCAAATCTCTGTCAGGGAAGAGTGAAAAGCCGAGCCGCTGGCCAATTATAGGGAGAATATTACCACATGGAGCAGCCTGACACCTAAAACAGAAGAAGAATATGAAGCACAAGCCGCATCCATTTAGCTGTCTACACTAAAACTGTAAAGACAATGCAGCCGGGGTACCCAGCACTGGACAATGTGTTTTATTGGGACATATGCGGTATGCTGCTTTATGATGAGAAATCAATCTTTTCACATTTTAACTGACATTAAAACATTTTAATTCAAAATGGTTCATTTTTGAGACACATGCCAACTTGCTGGTGTTGGTGGTGTTGGTGGTGGTGGTGGTGGTGGTAGGAACCAAGACACAATTTCTTACATTGCAAATACTTAGTTATTTACTATACAGAATGACCAATAAACCTGAAAACCCAAAACCAGCAGGGATGTGGAAAAATGTGTTGAATTCCCCTTTAAAATGTGCTGGGACAAGGTAAAATCCTAGGACAACATGCTCTAGATAATTATTCAGCCAGTAGTGGGGGTATATCCAAAAAGAGAGTATACACATAAAGAATCCAGTATCTACCCTAGTTAAACTAGTTCATGTAGTTTAGTGTAGCTCAGTGGGTAACACCACTACCCAGAGTGCCATCTCTACATGTGGGAGACTGGGGTCCAAATCCCAGTCTAGGTGACTATGCTGTGCTACCCTAATAAGAGTCCTTGGGCAAGACTCCTAACACCAAGTTGGCCTACCTGTAATATGATTAACCTTGTAAGTCGCTCTGGATAAGAGCGTCAGCTAAATGCCGTAAATGTAGTTCAATCTAATCCCTCCAAATAACACGTTCCAACAAGCACTTTAACCATTCTTACTATGACTAGGTGATATAACTGCTATCATGATAAAAATGTTCATATCAGTCAATAATTATCATGATAAATGTCAAATAAATATATATTTTTAAGTGTAATGGATGATTTTTGCTCCTGACCATCCAATAGTGGGGGTTAAAATTATTTTTCCATGGCCAGAACATAACGAACGCTGGTGAAATAGCACAACATTTCACAAATGTTTAATTAGGGAAATAAAAGAATGCTAGATTCCCAGGTTAGCTGTTTCCACCAGTTAAAAAAAATTATACTGTGTGGTGACCAGGGCTAGGCTATCAGGTTAAACTGGTTACAGCTAATTCAGTTAAGTACAAACAGTTAGTAGAAACATTAGCTGGCTTAGTCTGTGCTGTACTCACATCAGTCCCAGCACATCCATGTCACAGCATATCACAGTATTTGTAATATGTGTAAAAGAACTCAGATCATTAACTCCAGTGTGATTCTTCCACACCCGACATACAACATCCTCCTTTCAGGCCTGTTCGAACTGAAATCAGCGTCTGGTTAGATCACTAGAGTAACATCAGTTTGGCAGTGCAGTGCATTCATGTTACCCAATTGCAAAAAACAGCTTATAGGTGTTGTAGGTAGGTGATGTAGTTGTGTGGAGCAGAAGTGACTACTACTAGTAACACTACTACATCTTGTTATGATAAAAGTGAGGTGGCTATAAACCAGTACAGTTACACACCCCTTATCTTCTCACTAACATTTCACCCCTGTCTCTCTCACACTGCCTTCCTCTTTGTAGAATAACGTCTAAAACCTCCTAAGTGCACCTTCTGGTGGCTACAACAGAGTACTGTCACTGTTCTTGTAGTGGAAAATGCCAAAAGTCTGAACATCTGTGATATATCGAACACTTATCATACCTTTGGTATGCTTCTACCGAAGTTATCATTTTATAACCCAGCCTTATATGCATCCGGCTCAACAAGCCACATTAGACAACCAGGTCCCCTGTCCAGATTGTGCTGTTCTGCATACGTGATGCATGATCTCGATAACTAACACAGGAGGCTAATTATTCTGACCTGCAGTCTTCTTGTAAATACTGAAGTAAAGTCAGTGTAAAGAGAAATTAAATATTTATAAATTGACTCCTCCCTGCGTATTGTCTTATTGATGTCTAATCTAAAAATGAAACACCATCTTCAAGTCATCCATAATAAAAACCCACACCAAGTGAAGCCTCAGTTGACTGCAAACATAGACACAACGAAAGAAATAAAAACAAAGACGACCTTTCTCTGATGCACAATATGATGAATTTAAAGGGATGAGTGCTGGCAAATACTTGTACAATGTTTGGTAGAGATCCAGCAAAAATTAAAACAATGGAAATTCTAGCATCTTAAAATTAAACTTTTAATTTGGGGAATTGAGTTTTAGCCTGTCATTTTTAGCTGTGGCATTTTTATCCACACAGTTAAAACAAATAAGTTTTTAAGCTAAAATTAAAAAATTTAGCCTAAAATTTTTTGCCGTTATTTCCAATTTCTCTTATTATTTTTTCCCACATGTTAAACTTTATATTCCACTAATAAATATAAAATGTTAACTCGAGAGGAGTCTGTTTTGACAAATAACAAATTAATTTTCTACTAAATATGTAATTGTCACTGCAAATACAGTACAGTTTTTCCCCCAAATAAAAAAAGTTCAGAGATCAAATTACTCTTCACTTTTGCATTACATTACACCTCTTACATTACACCTATGTTCCATACACTGGAAGGGGACTGACTAAACACTAAACTTAAGTACAGTTCCATTAATAGTGTAAGGGAAATCTGATTGACTACTTACATGCAGTAGAAGATTTTGCATTGGCTTACCAAGGAAATGTAGAGTCAGAGTGGTTCAGGTGTTATTTTTATGAATCAGGCCCAATATCTTTAGATGTCTACTGCATGACATCATGATTTTTGTTCTTAGTGTTTTGGACGGCTGAAAAAACTTTATTACTTGATAGCAAGACTCCATTGAAGTAATCCTAGTGTGCCTCTGACACACTCTTTATCTATAAACGTGGGCAAAAGCACGGAGGAAATCAGCCGACAGAACCAACAGCTGTATAAACACAATATAGTGCACATGAATAGTTGCACTACTGTACTTGACTGTTTGTGTCTGCATACAGCTGCACACATCGTTTTGCACATGTAACTGTTCTTGTATGGTTATATTTCAGCTCATTTTGCACAAACATCACTTTACTACAGAATGTTACAATGTAACTAATGTAGCACATACCTGCACAATGTATATAGCCTGTATAATTCTAAATTGTTTACATTTTATATTTTATATTTTATTTATATATTCTCTGCATGCTTAATTTTCGATCCTTGTTATCTGTCTATTTATATTTATACTTTTTATTCTATGACATCCAGTGTGGGCAGCAAAGTAAGAATTTCATTGTACAGGGAAACTAGTTTCCTTACTGTGCATATGACAATAAAGCTTTGAATCTTGAATCTTGAATCTTGAATGTTTTAGCCCATTGGCTGTATCTGGGATAAGGGGAAACTGTACTGTATCTGGGATAAGGGGAAACTGTACTGTATCTGGGATGAGGGGAAACTGTATTGTATCTGGGATAAGGGGAAACTGTACTGTATCTGGGATATGGGGAAACTGTACTGTATCTGGGATAAGGGGAAACTGTACTGTATCTGGGATATGGGGAAACTGTACTGTATCTGGGATAAGGGGAAACCGTACTGTATTTGGGATAAGGGGAAACTGTACTGTATCTGGGATAAGGGGAAACTGTACTGTATTTGGGATAAGGGTAAAACTGTACTGTATCTGGGATAAGGGGAAACTGTACTGTATCTGGGATAAGGGGAAACTGTACTGTATCTGGGATAAGGGGAAACTGTACTGTATCTGGGATAAGGGGAAACTGTACTGTATTTGGGATAAGGGGAAACTGTACTGTATCTGGGATAAGGGGAAACTGTACTGTATCTGGGATAAGGGGAAACTGTACTGTATCTGGGATAAGGGGAAACTGTACTGTATCTGGGATAAGGGGAAACTGTACTGTATCTGGGATAAGGGGAAACTGTACTGTATCTGGGATAAGGGGAAACTGTACTGCATCTGGGATGAGGGGAAAACTGTACTGTATCTGGGATAAGGGGAAACTGTACTGTATCTGGGATAAGGGGAAACTGTACTGTATCTGGGATAAGGGGAAAACTGTACTGTATCTGGGATAAGGGGAAACTGTACTGTATCTGGGATAAGGGGAAACTGTACTGTATCTGGGATAAGGGGAAACTGTACTGTATCTGGGATAAGGGGAAACTGTACTGTATCTGGGATAAGGGGAAAACTGTACTGTATCTGGGATATGGGGAAACTGTACTGTATCTGGGATAAGGGGAAACTGTACTGTATCTGGGATAAGGGGAAACCGTACTGTATCTGGGATAAGGGGAAACTGTACTGTATCTGGGATATGGGGAAACTGTACTGTATCTGGGATAAGGGTAAAACTGAACTGTATCTGGGATAAGGGTAAAACTGAACTGTATCTGGGATAAGGGTAAAACTGTACTGTATCTGGGATAAGGGTAAAACTGTACTGTATCTGGGATAAGGGGAAACTGTACTGTATCTGGGATAAGGGGAAACTGTACTGTATCTGGGATAAGGGGAAACTGTACTGTATCTGGGATAAGGGGAAACTGTACTGTATCTGGGATAAGGGGAAACTGTACTGTATCTGGGATAAGGGTAAAACTGTACTGTATCTGGGATATGGGGAAACTGTACTGTATCTGGGATAAGGGGAAGCTGTACTGTATCTGGGATAAGGGTAAAACTGTACTGTATCTGGGATAAGGGGAAACTGTACTGTATCTGGGATAAGGGTAAAACTGTACTGTATCTGGGATAAGGGGAAACTGTACTGTATCTGGGATAAGGGGAAACTGTACTGTATTTGGGATAAGGGGAAACTGTACTGTATCTGGGATAAGGGGAAACTGTACTGTGTCTGGGATAAGGGTAAAACTGTACTGTATCTGGGATAAGGGTAAAACTGTACTGTATCTGGGATAAGGGGAAACTGTACTGTATCTGGGATAAGGGGAAACTGTACTGTATTTGGGATAAGGGGAAACTGTACTGTATCTGGGATAAGGGGAAACTGTACTGTATCTGGGATAAGGGGAAACTGTACTGTATTTGGGATAAGGGTAAAACTGTACTGTATCTGGGATAAGGGGAAAACTGTACTGTATCTGGGATATGGGGAAACTGTACTGTATCTGGGATAAGGGTAAAACTGTACTGTATCTGGGATAAGGGGAAACTGTACTGTATCTGGGATAAGGGTAAAACTGTACTGTATCTGGGATAAGAGGAAACTGTACTGTATCTGGGATATGGGGAAACTGTACTGTATCTGGGATAAGGGTAAACTGTACTGTATCTGGGATAAGGGTAAAACTGTACTGTATCTGGGATATGGGGAAACTGTACTGTATCTGGGATAAGGGGAAACTGTACTGTATCTGGGATAAGGGTAAAACTGTACTGTATTTGGGATAAGGGGAAACTGTACTGTATCTGGGATAAGGGGAAACTGTACTGTATCTGGGATAAGGGGAAACTGTACTTACTTGACTTTCATCTTTGTGACATTTCATAGTAATCCATAATAACACTACGTTACAGTATCTGATGATGAACTTCTCTGCACCTTTTTGCCCCCCCCCCCCCTAGATATTCCAGATGACGCACATTTGACCAGCTGTCTTCCCATCTTCCCCAACTCAGCATGGACATTGTGTTTGCCTCCTCTGTTTCCACTATGTGTCAGCACCTTGCAGACTTCAACATTTCCCTTGACTACTCCCATGATCCAAGTCTAAACTCTACAGCATCTTCTCCTCGGAGCCCACCAAGCTATGGATTGTCGTACTTCACCATGACCTTTGGAGCCCTTTCAAACATGACAGCCCTGGCTATCCTTTCCAAATCATACACTCGCTTCCAGCGCCGATCTAAGACACCTTTTCTTTTATTAGCAGCAGCTCTGCTCCTGACTGATCTGGTGGGTCATTTGGTTACAGGGGCCTTCGGCCTGTACCTGCATCTGGGACGGGTAAGAAGGCAAAGGACAGCAGCCACCAGAGCCATCGAGCCCCCTCGTGCCTTCTGCAAACTGTTTGGTGCCTGTATGGTATTTTTCGGCCTGAGTCCTTTGCTGCTAGGGGGTGCCATGGCGGTGGAACGGTGCATGGGGATCACCCAGTCCCTCCAGCACTCTGCTGTTCTTACCACAGCTCATGTACGGCTCTCCGTACTCCTGCTCTTCACAGTGTCTTGCTCTTTTGCAGCGCTCCCTCTGCTGGGCGTGGGCAGCTACAAACTCCAGTTTCCGGGCACCTGGTGTTTTCTCCCTGTGCGGGGTCCACTCTCCACTGCTGATGTGAGTTTGGCCTTGGCTTTCTCAGGCCTGGGCCTGGCAGCATTGACCGTCTCTGTATTCTGCAATACTGTGAGCGGGCTGACTTTGCTGCAGGCCAGATTTAGCAATCAAGGTCTTAAGCAGAACCCTTCCCGGAGGCACAGATCATCCTCTCCCCTGCAGTCACTGGATATGGAGATGATGGCACAGCTTGCGGTGATAAACGTGGTCTCCTGTGTCTGCTGGAGTCCCTTTCTTGTGAGTGGATCCTTACTGAATATTAATCTAGTGGACAAAACAAAACCTATCTATCTATCTATCTATCTATCTATCTATCTATCTATCTATTTGTCTGTCTATCTGAATGTAATGTTAACAAAGTCATTTGTAGTGTTTTGATGTGAAAGGCCATGCTCTAAAGACAAAGGTGAACCATATGTGTGGAAAGTTTACATGTCATCGTTAACTTTACATGTAAGATTTTAGAAGACACATGTAAGTTCACTGGTGGTTTTGCATAGTAAATAAATTGGCCATATTTGTGCGAATTGAGTTGGGTAGTTATCGTGATGTGTGGTTCCTATCAACACCACTGTACAGAAATACGCTTTCCTATAATGAACATTCACATTCACATCAAAACCCCTTTAAATGACTGTTTTCATCTCAGGGACTGAATTATTCAGAAACTTTAAAAAATTAATTCCCCTTTAAGTCAACACACACTACTATGCTGAGGCATGGAAAGTAGAGAGTTAAGTAATGGCAATGTCTCAGTAAGGCATGGCAAAGAGATAACGAAACTGTCATAGTTATGTCATAGCCTCGACTTAGTAAGGCATAGGAACAAGACAATCCATTTGCTCTTGATTTACTGATCTGCCTTACTAATCTGCTTTACTAATCTGCCTTACTAATTTGTGTTAACTATTCCTTTCTAAAAACAGAGGGAATACCACCAGTGGGGCTCTGGACCTTACAAAATAATTACCATATTGTATGGTTCTCAGGCCTTACCACACTGTGGCTATGCATTAGGATTACATCTGCCTTTGTTATTGTAACCACTTTATTTTTATATCTCCACTAAGAGTCCATATAAAGTAAGTATGTGTCTTTTCTTCTTTTCTCTTATATAGATTTACATTTCCATATCAGTGAGACAGTTCTACAGAGGTAGTATCAGATCAAATGAGGAGCATGACCAGCCACTGCTGCTGGCTTTGAGGATGGCCTCCTGGAACCAGATCCTGGACCCATGGGTCTACATCCTCCTGAGACGGGCTGTCCTGTGCCGAGTATGCAGAATACTCCAGCCCAACAAAGCTATTTTCACCCAGACCAGCTCCTGCACAGCCTCGGATAGGCAGGACATCCGCCTACACTGACATTCGTGTTCACAAACTAGACCAAGAGAAAGGCATCATTAACAAGAGCACATTAAATCAGCCAAACACTTACAGAGTACTTTCAACCTGGAGTTCACGCAAACACCTGGGTGCTCCAGAAAATTAACTGCCTACTTAAAGAAACGACACTTCTCTATAACACATTGTTGCAAATTCCAATACCGCTTGATGTGAAACAAACTATGGGATCACCATTGCTGTTATCATTAAGCTTTTGTGTGTTTGCATGTTGTGAATGCATCTAAATATAAAACTGAAGACAGCTGACATTCATTGGGTCCATAACCTTAAAGGTCCAGAGCCATAGTAAAGAACAGAAGGCAGATTTCACACTTCCTATGTAGAACTGATAAGCATTTACATTTAAGGGCCTGCATTACAGAGCTTATATGGTATATATATATAAATATGTATATAAGATTTTGTGATATCACACTAGGGCGGTACCTGACTCAGAATTTTGCCAGTCGAATCAAATTCGTTCATGTTTTTTCTCCATGTGCATTATCTAGTAATCAGTAAATCAATTTGCATACGGTTCAGATCTGATGTCCTCCTCATTTAGAAAGTCAGCAGAGGCACAGGTACACATACATAGGTACATATTTTTTAACTAATAGACAAGAGAGAACTAAGATATGATGAATGATCTGAACTGGAGCCTGATTTAAATACAGAAAATAGCGTCAGACAGCCAGCGTGTATTATATCCTTTTAATTTCACTTCTAACATCTTGTTCAGTAGGAGGACCCTTCGTCTTTCATCTCTGCTAAATAAAACTAAATTAGTCCATATTTGAATTATTTATAGATGAACAGAAGAATGGTAGACCTGAAACCGTTTAAATATATTACCTGCGCTGAAATCATTATCTCTTGTTTATCGGCAGGCGTATTAAGTGACTGTACTAATCCTTAAATAAAGATAATCTTAGCTGCAGACGAATAAATATAAATATCTGTAAATTAGGTTCTAAAATAATGGAATTATAATAAAACAAACGTCTTCGGCCCGTTTTTCCTTCACCGCAAACAGCCGTTATGTCTAAAACGAAAGTCAGCTCCCTCGTTTAGAGCAGTGTTGGATGTCTGACTGAATGAAGAGCAGAATTCGGTTTAATTAGTTCGGATCCTCTTCTTCAAAAGCTCCTCCAGACTTTCTCTGAGACATCATTCCCCTGTGTTTCTCAGCTTCACAGCTTTAGCTTCCTTCAATAGCCCAGCTAGAACTTTAATATATATTAATTATTCCCCTTTATAATTATTAAAATGTAATTTTAAATTCTTACAGTTCTTGTGCATTGTTGTAAGCCAAAGGTTCTCAGTTGACTTAAAGGGTCTCCGACTGACGATTCTACTCGTCGACTTCTAGAGGGCAGCCCTATATCACACAAACCAACCCACTGGGTGCACTCCGTGTATCCAGACTACAGATGGAGCTCACCAGGTGTCCTACAGTTGGCCTTCCTAAAACAGGTTTCAGGATTTTTTGTCATTTGCACAGCATGTCAGGACATGTCAGAAATGCTTGTGGTGAGGATCAGGTTGGTACTCTACAGCAGGGCACAATTATATACATACCAACTAAACATATTAAATAAAGAGAAATAAAAGAGAGATATTAAATACAGACAAAATATACACAAACATACAGAATATACAGAGACAGGAGGAATTCTCTGATATGTACATTTATTAGATAGTCTGAGATATATACATATATTATATACATAGCATAAATATACATAATATAAATATGTCTGTCGCTTAAAGTGACTCAATGATATTGTCATACATCTGCTCACTGTAGTTTAACTCCACCAATCAGATTAGAGTTATTTCTCATATTCCAGTTTTAAAGGCACAGTAAACAAAATATATAGTCTCTAGTATAGTTCTCTATAATAGAGGATAGAGAACCGACAGGTACATAAATCCACACTAATGATATAACTGGATCACTGGGGCAAGAATAAACACATGAACACCTACAGAATATGTGTCTTTAAGACTCAGAACCATGAGGTAAAGAAAATACAGCCTGTATGTTTCTAAGGGATGAAGAGAAGATGGTAAATAACCGTGTAAGAATTAATTTGGACTATTTTTGAAGCAGAGAACATGCAGAACATGGGCTCTTTAATAATACGAGGACTATTATGTAAAATGAGAACAGATTGAGAAACGCTTTTATTGTGTAAAGCAACGAGCCGGCCATGTTTGCCTTGCTCAACTGGCTTCTCATGCTGCTCCACACTCTGCTCGGGCAGGCGTGCTGTTTTCACCGCTACGTGACGCCTTTCTCTAACGTGTAAGAGGAAAATGTGACCAGGTCTCCCTTGTGGGACTACATCAGCTCGTCAAGCTCACTTTAACACAGGTAAATTTGTCTGGTTGTTCTCGGAGTCATTGACTCTGCGTCTACTACTCCACTCGTGGCTGCCTCGCGCCAACAACAACAACTGTTTGGGGACTTGAGTTAGCAGTTGTGGCTAACTTTAGCCACACTGTCACTTCTACGCAAGGTCGTCGCATGTCGACGGCCACTCGGTCCCGGTCAGCGAGTAAGGACAGAGCAGGCTGAGCCACCGATGTGTGTAGCAGCCGCAGCCTGACACCGGACACCTCCTCCAGATTTGTACCTTTTCGTCCCTCACTCGGCGTAGGTAGGTAAGTAACGTTAGCACAGATTGAGCCGGTCTGTTTACACCGCCGCCCTCCTCACCAAGCTCAAGTCAGCTTCTTGGTCGTCAGTTACTTGTTTGAATCTTTCAGGTCCACCTTAAATAGCGCAGCAGTTACAGTCTCTGTATGCGACTGTTGAATGTAAGTACTGAATGTAACTGCTGCACTATTTAAGGTGAAACGGGAATATTCGAACAAGAATTCGGCGAATAGGAAGCCCACTTTAGCCCCATGTCCCCCTTCCTCTCTTGGTGGTGGGTGTCTGTGTTGACTGCCAGTAGCCTTTACGTAGTTCTGTTGTTACGCAGATTGCGTACGGTGTTTTGCTCTCCTGCCTTTCCCAAGTCCGCTGTAACTTGTTTACTGTAGGATGCACTATGCGGCGGCTGCCTCTCTGTCCTTTGGCTCTCTGGGCCTGCTGCGGCTGTTTGGGGCTTCTTGGCCCTGGAGCCTGGCGGCCGGCCTCGGGGTCTACCTAGGAACCGGAGGCTGGAAGTACTTCTACGTTGCGGTTCGTACTGCCCGAAGGGATCTGAAGTGAGTGGAAACACTGAACCCTTGACCTCTCTTTTTTATCATACTGTGTGTTTGCTAGTATGAGTTAATAGGAGTGTAATGTGCAGCCGGAGAGACAGACTGATTTACCTTCTGTTTATTTATACATTCCTTTATTGGCATCTAGTAGCTATGGGCTTATAACATCACAGTACTTGGTCTTTCTGAGGTTTGATCAGATAAGTTAGAATAAGACCCCTAAGGCATTGTATTCAATATTTCACGTACTGTTTTTTCATTGATCTAAAAATTGACACTAATGAGTTGTTGTCTTTCTCTTGGCACATCAGTGGTCTGTATGTGCTCTCGAGGGTGAAGCTGTCGATCTGGAGACACATGCGTAATGGCAGCACGATACCCTCCATCTTTGCCCAGACTGTGAAAAGGCACCCAAACAAGCCTGCTCTTGTGTATGAGGCAACAGGGGAAACATGGACCTTCACCCAGCTGGACCAGCTGTGTAACGCCATAGCCCACTGGGCTCTGAGCCAGGGCTGGACCTCGGGGGAAGTTGTGGCTCTGTTCATGGAGAGCAGGCCTTTGCAGGTGGCTCTTTGGCTGGGCCTGGCTAAAGTCGGCGTGGAGGCTGCGCTTATAAACTTTAACCTTAGACGTGACTCGCTCCTGCACTGTTTGGGAGTCTCAGGAGCCCGTGGGCTCATTTTTGGAGCTGAGCTGGCCGATGGTAAGAGATTTTCTGTATGGCTTGCCAGTTGTTGTCTTTCTTTGCAATCTATGTAATCTACAAGTGGCCAATCAGTTTCAAAGACAGCCAAACAGATTATTAACAATAAAGTCTGGATGCAGGGACCAGGATTTAACACCTGTGCTCTATTGCTACACATAGCCTCCTCTGTTTTCATATCCAGATTATGTATCTGATGGAACTGGACGTCACATTGCTTGCACATAATCCAGAACGAATGGGATATTTGTAATCCTTATAATCTGGATTGGACTAGGAACAGGTCTCATGGGTGAGAACCCTGTAAAATTAAAAGTGCAGTTCCTACAAGAAAGCTTACCTCATTCTCTTATCCCCTTACCTCATCCTTTAATCTTTTATATTTTTAAAAATCTGTTTTTTGGTTTGTTTTTTTAAATGAATTTTGTTCTTTCTTTTTAATAGCTGTGTCTGAAGTGAGTCCTTCCCTTAATCAGTCTATGGTACGGTTCTGTACTGGTGACCTAAGACCTAACCAGCTAGATGCCCTCAATGCTAAGTCTTTGGACTCCGTATTGGCCTCTTCTCCGCGTCATCCTCCTCCTTTAATCCAGTCAAAGGGCTTCAATGGTGAGTAGTGACCTTTACACTGTTTATCAAATGCTGATCTAAGTGTCCATAAAAGTCATTGTAGCAGTATGTCTCTGTTGTAATCTCTGTAAGCGTTAATTCACTGCAGTGATTTGAATTAAGTTGAAGATCTCATCTTCTGTGATGGCTGTAGTGTATTTCTTCCAGTGTTTTGATTTATGGATATCATACAAATGCTAAGTTTTAGTAAAGAGTCAAATTCAGCTTTTCAGAAATTTCCATAACCAAGTGGAAAACATGTGGGTTCATTTACCTAGATTAAATTTACTAGCTTTAAGGAAAAATCATAAACTGCTTCTAGGCAGTTATTACACTGAAAATCTATATTCATAAAAACATATACTACACATGCAGAATTCACATTTAGAAACTTGTTTTAGCATGTTGTAATGGACAGTCGTATCAGGCAGGTCAGGAGCTTGAAGTGTTTTTTTTTTTTATTTTATTTTTTTAAACCCTAGCTTTGTAATTCAGCCTACTGAAATGAAATTATGACTGAATCTAAAATGATTTCCTGCTCCTTGCATAGTGCACTATGTAGATATAAAGGCTTCTGCATATAGTGTATAATACCTGATGTAGTCACATGTTGGGGATCAAATCGGTTCCAAAACTGTCAAGAGCCAAAAATCATCTTATTGGTTTCTACAAAGGAATTTGACCTTTGTGGTAAACTGCTACATCATTTCTAGTTATCAAGTAACATGTAGGCATGTAAGCAGGAAGGCACATCTAAAATGTCAGAGCTCCTGATGAGTTCTGGTGTTCATCAGGAGGTTATGTATACCAAATGTTTTAATGTGACTTCAGTCTATTCGGATGCTTGTTCAGGCTCCACTCAGCATTGCTAGCAAAGTTGCCATGACCAGCAACAGCTAGGTAAGCATTTCTCAAGAGCTTTACCTGACAGTGACAGCACACTATGAGGGGGAAATTAGACAGATCATACTAAAAACATAAGCGGTCTGCAAAACGGAAGCAGGGTGGCTGAAGCGCAAGCAGATGCCATGTTTAATGACATTGTGAAAGATCTTGGATGTCACTGTTAATAATGCTGCATTGGATGTGGCAGTGAAAAGCTACAATTCATAAACCTCACCTGTAAGATAAAACAAAAAGGATGACAAGCTAAACATTCTTTCATCATCATACTGGAATCAAAACTTGGAATTCATAACTGGAATCAATAAGCAGAATCTGAATTGAAATCAATAAAATTCAAGCGATACCAAACCCTAATCATGTGCACAATTCTGGTGGTGCAATTCAGCGTACCTCTTGGGTGCAGAATGTAGGGAGCCGTTTGGGATTTGGCTTGTGGCTATGAAATTGAAGTGCACAATGCTAGCTTTAATTCAAGAGTTACATCTCCATTAGGATTGACCCTAACCCTAACTTGGGATGAAAGCATGGATCTAGTATAGATTTGGAATACATTAGAATTGTGGTAATGGACTGCCTGTCAGTGGTGACATCACTATTAAAGGCCTTTTTACTTTTTCCCGTGGGAATCTGGTTCTAGCTGTCAAATTACCTGTTTGGTTTATTGGTAGGAAGCAAATGTGCACTTAACATACCTAACAACCTAGACACTATAACTCCACAAAATCATCACAAAAAAAAAAAAAAACTTGAAATTTCACAATGGCAGTATGAACAAAATGAAAAAGTTCAGATGTCAGGAGTAGTGTCTCTAACTGGATGTGCTGCAAATATATTACTGCTTCACGCATTTACCATAGAATCTTTGTATTCTGTGCACAGCACAGTTAGAGTAACCCTCACTTTAAAAGCTTTCATACATACCAGTAGTTACAGATAACCTTTCGGTTAAACAAAAAAGGACTAAGTCTATGTGCTGCCCGTATAAAGTAATCTGATCCGTTCTGTCATTAGTTTGTTCCTCACCCTGAGTGGGGCTGGGGAACACCAGTCTTAAACATAGGTGCTAGTCGATTTACTTGGGATCTGCGATAAAGAGGCAGGAACACAGCTGGAGTCCCAGATTAGTAAAGTAGTACTATCAAAAGCTAACTGAAATCATTTTTTGAGGCTGATTAAACCTTTCACACAGACTTGTCTAGTGTAATATCAGCTAAGCCCTGCCTTGATTGTGTTTGTACTCCTTCATAATTCTAGGAAACAAATGGAATTAATTAATTAATGAGTGAAAGTATGTTTAAGCGAAAGCCAAAGAGTGAAATGGTTTATCTTGATTGGAAGGGTGCTGTCTAATATACTCTCTTGTGTGTTTACAGACCGTTTGTTCTATATCTATACGTCTGGCACAACTGGACTTCCCAAAGCTGCTATTGTGGTGCACAGCAGGTAAGTTGCAGGTTGCACCGACATGTGGAAACATTCTGAATTTTGAATACAAGTCCACAAAAAAACCCCACCCAATTCAAATCAGCAATTACAAACAAGTACGTTTGAAGTTTTTTCAGTATCAGGCAAAAACAACAGATAACATACTTAACAGACAATAACACAACACCTTTAACACTAAATATAATAAATGAAATATTTAATGTCTCCACCTATTGCCTTTTTTACAGTTTAAAATCTTCCTACTCTTTTCAACAATTTCTGCAAGAATGTTTGTTTTCCGTGCCTTCAGTTTAGGTAAGTTTAGGTTTAGGTGTAAGTCCCAAAGTCCCAGTCCCAAACATATTAATTGATAAAGTGGGATCTGGAACACCAGCAGCTTCATTGTTTGATTTGCAAATTTCTATCTTTTTTTCAAGTTTTCTTTTGGGCTTCTTGACAGCTACACATTCTTTCAGACCCACAGTGATGTAATAAGTTGTCTACTCCTGGATGAAATAATTTTTTCTACATCTAAAGTGTAGCGGGGCTGATTTTTCTCCTGTCAGTCAAGAAGAAAGTATTGTTTATCTGATTTGTGAGGAGTGCTGTTTCTCTTTTGATCATTTTAAACTCACACTCACTTTTGACCACAGCCATGCAGACCAGTTTGATACAGTGTGTGGCGTATGGTCTGAGCACTGACAGGCTGACTCCCCACCTCTTTAGCTTCTGCAGCAATGCTAGCAGCATGCATCTATTTTCAAAAGACAACCTCTGGATATGACGAAGAGCATTTGCACTCAACTTCTTTGGTGGACCATGGGGAGGCCTGCTGCTCAGTTCCAGGGTGTCTTCTTATAGCGTAGGCCATCTTTATGTAGACCAACAGTTCTTTTTTTTTTTTTTTTATTTATTTATTTTATTTTTTTCCCTCCGTTTCTTTTCTTTTCAGACCCTTAGAGTTCTTTGCCATGAGGTGCCATGTTGAACTTCCAATGAGTCACATGACACTGGGGAGGGAAAATGGCTAATTGGGCACAATTTGGAAATTTTAACTTGGTGGTATACTTACTTTTGTTGCCAGTGGTTTACACATGAAAGGCTGTGTGTTGAGTTATTTTGAGGGCACAGCACATTTACACTGTTATACAAGCTGTACACTGACTACTTTACACTGCATCAAAGTGTGATATCTTCAGTGTTGTCCCATGAAAAGATATAATAAAATATTTACAAACATGTGAGGGGTGTACTCACTTTTGTGAGATACTGTATATCACATTAGACTTCATATGTGGTGGGAATTTTGAATGGTCTTACAGAAAAATCTATTCATTCTTTTCAGGTATTTCAGAATTGCAGCTTTTGGATACCGTTCTTTTCGTATGCAGTCAGATGATGTGATCTACGACTGCTTGCCGCTCTACCACTCAGCAGGTATGGGTGAACTGATTTGGTTTAGTATATTTTAATATAGTTTTATTTGGTAGCCTTATCCTGAACTCAAAGTCTGAGCTTGTACTCTTACTTATTTCACTGTTCCCAGGTAACATAATGGGTGTTGGTCAGTGTTTAATCCATGGGCTGACTGTGGTGGTGAAAAAGAAGTTTTCTGCTAGCCGCTTCTGGGAGGATTGCATCAAATACAACTGTACTGTAAGTGGCTGATCGTTTTTCTTTTGTGGCTAAAAGAGATTTAACTGAAAGAGTCAAGGATGTAAGCCCTCATGTAATTGATCTCTTGGCAGTCAGCTGATGAGTTGACATCACTACAGTTTAATGTTCACTGGAGCTGTTGGTTATTGTTCCTCTCCAGGTAGTACAGTACATAGGAGAGATCTGCCGCTACCTGCTCTCCCAACCAGTGCGTCCATCAGAGCGGGGCCACCGTGTGCGACTGGCTGTAGGGAATGGACTCCGTCCCAGCGTATGGGAGGCCTTCACTGAGCGCTTTGGCATCAAACAGATAGGCGAGTTCTATGGAGCCACAGAGTGCAACTGCAGCATCGCCAATATGGATGGCAAGGTTGGGGTCACCAGCAGTTCATAAGGGGCTGCTGTTCTGGGTACAGATTAAGTGTAATTCTAGACCAGTCAATTGTTTTCCTGGGAGATCTCCAGGGTATCTTAATCCAGCCTCTGTATCCAGTCTTTGCCAAATTTTGAGAGTTTATCGGCAGTTATCTGTTTCTTGCTTCAGGTGGGAGCCTGTGGCTTTAACAGCCGGATTCTGCCTAACGTCTACCCCATTCGGCTGGTGAAAGTAGATGAGGATACTATGGAGCTGGTGCGAAACAAGGAAGGGCTTTGTGTTCCGTGTCGTCCAGGTGAGGGCTCATTGCTGAAAGGAATTCTGCATGATGAGTCGCGTTATTAGAATAGTGCAGGGTTGTTTTCTTGTTGCTGATTGATTTGTAATACATGTCACGGAAGATAAGTGGATGGTAATGCTGTGCTGCTTAATTTACCCTTCTGATTTTAGGGGAACCAGGGCTTCTGGTGGGTAAAATAAACCAGCAAGACCCTCTGCGTCGCTTTGATGGGTATGCAAATCAGGAGGCCACCAGAAAGAAGATTGCTTACAATGTTTTTAAGAAAGACGACTCTGCATACGTGTCTGGTTAGTCCTTTTACAGAAATTCAGTCAAATGCTCATTTTTGAATCGCTCAGTTTAGAAGCTATCCCCATTTAAATTATTAATATTTATTTTGGGAGGCTATGCTCAGTCATTCCAAGATAACAGACAAGGTTAGATGTCATTAGGATGAAATCAGAGTGCCTCTCCCATGTTACTGTACTCCATTGATCTTCTTCAGGGGATATTCTGATGATGGACGAGCTTGGTTATATGTACTTCCGTGACCGTAGTGGTGACACCTTCCGCTGGAAAGGGGAGAATGTCTCCACTACTGAAGTGGAAGGCACACTGAGCGGCCTGCTGGGCCAGACTGATGTGGCTGTGTATGGTGTCGCTGTGCCAGGTATGCAAAATCAAATGAGCTCCTGTTTAGAACTGAGTGGACGTCTTAGTGATGGTCCTTTTCGTTTTTACCCTCCTTAACTACATGTAACCCATAAAAACCGGATGTGAATTTCAGGTGTGGAGGGAAAAGCAGGGATGGCTGCCATTGCAGACACAGCAGGGGGCTTCAACTGTGAATCTTTCCTGAGAGAAATTCAGAAGACACTGCCTCCGTATGCCCGGCCAGTCTTTCTCCGCATCTCCCCACGGGTGGACACTACAGGTGAGTTACAGTTTCAGAATATCAGTAGGCCAGATGTGGGGTATCAACACGGTCTGTCTGGTGCTTATCCGTATGCTGAATTGTTTGTCTGCTTCACTCGCAGGCACATTTAAAATCCAGAAGACCAGGTTACAGAAGGAGGGATACGACCCACGTACCACATCTGACCAGATCTACTTTCTTAACTCCAGAGCAGGGCGCTATGAGCTCGTGAATGAGGAAATGTATAATGCCTTAGCAGACGGTAGGATACCTCTTTGAGAAAATGAAGAGTAGGTAAGGTGAGCTGTGGTACTTCAGGGATCAGTTACAGAAATGCAAAGGATTCTGCTGTGTACTGTTAAGTAAGCAACTGATGTTTAGCACTGTTGAAATGAATAGCACTACATTTCGAAGTTTTCATTATGCTGCTTTATTGAGTGCATGATGTGCCTTGCGCACGAGACGCACACTGGATTTAAAGAGCACCTTGAATGGAAATTCTGTTACCAGCAAAAAGTCTGTTTTGATGTGCAAGATTTCATTCAGGAGGGCATAATACTTTGCTGACTAAATCACAAGGAAGAACAGTGCCTGTTAGAATGTGTTCATGACTCTGCAGACATCATGCTGAACATGAAAATAATGACATCATTGTTTTAGATGTATGTGTAGATGACGACAATATGCTCCGGATTGCCTGTATTTGCCGTTTGCCTGCACTGTTGTTCTGTTATTAACAGGACACACACAACATAAAGCATGGCAAACAATTTCACTATTATTATTTTTTTTAAGCATAACCTGAAAAATGTGTAATTGACCCTATTGGACATGATCCCTGTATGTGTTTCCAAACACTAATGTTTATTATTCTCAACACTGACTGCCTTGGAAGTTTTTTTTTTAATGGTTTCAGGTGTATATTTCTATACATATCTGTATATTGCTATACATATCTAATACGAAGTGCCTTGAGTCTTCCCCGTTAAGGGAATCCAGGTGATAATATTAGTACATCCAGTTCAAGGCCTGCGAGAAGATTGTAACAGTTTACCGTGGACACTAATTCAATCCAATGTAATCATAGATCAGTGTGAACACTGACCCTGGGTTTGCCCCTTTTGATGTGTGAAAGAGATCAAGCAGAAATAAATTTTTAAACCTTTAAATCTTCATTGTTGATTGTAATTCTTGTATCCGCATATTCAACACGCTAGCATTAGTATCACTACCATTTTATCTTACTACAGCATTACAGAATCTCTGAACAAAAGTATGGAGGAAATCATTTGACTAAAACTACGAAGTATTTCTCCCAGTTGTAGTTGATCAACAAAGACGTGTTTGGTGTCCAAATGAATAATCTATAGATGTTCATAATTGAGTTTGCTAACTGAACGTTATGTGTTCATGAATAGAAACAACATACACCATCAACATAATGTTTGGCTACAAAGTTGTACTGTGCCCCAAACCTCATGATGGTGGTTGGTGTAGCTCAGCGGATAAAACCGCTACCCGCCACGGAGCCAACACCACATGTGGGAGACTGGGGTTCAAATCCCAGTCTGGGTGACTACGCTGTGCTACACCAATGAGGGTCCTTGGGCAAGACTCCTAACGCTACATTGGCCTACCTGTAATATGACTAACCTTGTAAGTCGCTCTGGATAAGAACGTCAACTAAATGCCTTAACTGTATAATAAATGTCATGAACAAGTCTGTACAACCTTAATGAAGACCTCGTGAAGTAGTTTTGAAGATGGACTTTTATTCAGGAAAAACATTTGGGTTATAATTGACTTCTGGTGTTCTGCAGTCTCATAGCCCCGGCTCTATTTGAAAACATAACGTCTTTATGTAAAGTGAGGAACTGACAGGTGGCAAATTGGGTGAATTTAAGGTTTTGCTGTTCCATTCATTTATTGAAGTAGTTTCATTCGACCTGAAAGACTAGTAGATGTGTTCAAGCTGCTGATCAAGTTTCTAACTAGATTGCCCACCACTTGTGTTGGGTAGAACTGGGACGAAAGGCTCAGTCACTAAGAGTTATCGTATTGAGCCTCAGCGACCCATTGTCACAGACACGTTCACTGGTAGCACTTTGAGTGGATGATCCTTGCAGGCACTGCAGAAGTAAGGGATGGCTCGGGGGGTGATGATGTCCGTGAAAGTGTAGAGTGGTGTCCTTTCTCTTGGGTCGTAGAACATGACCTTACACCTATCCATATCCAACACAACTCTCACTACGTCCGGCTCTCTGTTCATGCTTAAAGGTGACCAAGGGGCGGAGCAGGCCTTGTACTCGCCGTTACGCAGTCTAATTGTCCAGAATCCCTCTGGCGGGGTCAGGATGTGCTTGCCCTTCCTCTTGACGGACTCGCTGGCTACGCCAATGACCCAGTAGGTGTTGTTTTTGACCTCAACATCCCAGCTGTGTTTGCCTGAGCAGTAGCCCTCAGATGCCAGCATTTCAGCACTGACATCAAAGCGCTCTGGGTTGTCTGGTAGTTTGAAGGTCTTCAAGCAGTACTGCAGCACTGTCAGATCTTCTGACAGCTGGAAACAGCTTGCTGCAGTGTTGGGGTCCAGAATCACAGGAGCTGCACCAATGCAATTGTATGAAATGTTACCAGAGGGAATTGGATGGCACTAAAATGTCACAATGAAGCATGAGCATCAACCGATTCAAGGAAACGACGTGTGGAGTTGCTATATATGATGGACCTAGTTCTAGTCGGGTGGTTAGTTTTAGTTTTCATCTAATTTAATTAACCTGCCTGTTAATTTCCTCATATACTTACTGTATTGAATGATGTTCTTCATCTTCTC
Source organism: Prochilodus magdalenae (assembly GCA_024036415.1). Lineage (NCBI taxonomy): Eukaryota > Metazoa > Chordata > Actinopteri > Characiformes > Prochilodontidae > Prochilodus > Prochilodus magdalenae. Next base: position 92,053 of record JAMWET010005477.1, read on the forward strand.
CCAGACTTTAAATTTTAATGAGCCTAGGTGTTTGGCTACATCAATCAGTGAGCCTGATAGCATCTCTGGGTCCTCTGGTATGCGCCAGGTTCTGCACATAATTAAGGTCATCTGAGTTAGCGTGGACTCTGAATGGCAGTACGTTTAAAAAACAGTAGTCTGTATATTAAAGGGATACTCCTGCCAAAATTAAAGGGTAACTATTGCTACATGTGCTGCAACCACAGTTGCTTGCATCTTGCATGGATGCTTCAGCCGTCTCTAGTGGGAGGTTTCCCATTGAAAGAGGATGAGGAAACCCTGCTCTGGTGGTGTGCGTAAAGGTGGGGAGATCTTTAAGGGCTTTTTAAAAGTGTTTTATTTTTCTGTGTTCTTTTGTTTTTAGCTGAATGCAGCTGGGAAAGCAGATAGCTAATGTTACTGGTCTGAAGCTTAAGACTTGCAGCTGTGTAAAAAGTAATTGGCTTTAAATCATTATTACAATGGAAAGAATGGATCAGTCTGGCTGAAAAAGTAAAACACCTCTGGTATCTACTTTGTGATGAATAAATAATCACTGCTTTCTTTATGGTTTTGTTTATCACCTGAGGTTAACGTTAATGTACTGCTGGCTTGGGTGTATTTTATTCCTACGTGTAGTCTATAGGTCAGGGACTAGGCTAGCAGTCAGGATTGGTTGACACCACATTGATTCCCAATCAATTCCTACCAGTTGTATCCAACAGGTATTACTGGGTGTTCTAGTGAGAGAACTTTGATGAACAAAAAAATCTAAATATGAAAACTGATGGGGCTTAGGGATATAGTAATGTGCCATAAAATAATAACTTGACAGAATGCATAGCACAATGAATAAACACAGTTTTGGGTTAGAATGCACCTAAAATTAAAAAATGTTTACTTAAGATGAGTGAGAGCGTTCACATACCTCTTTATTGTGTCCTTGTAGTTCTAAGGAGAAACACAAATATAACATGTTACTCTAAGACCCCGTCCTGAGTGCTGTTATTAAAGGAGATTATTGCACTTTTCTGATTTGTTCTTTCCCTGAGAGTGTTCAGTAGCTATGAAGCCCAAAGGACAAGCCAGAGGAGACCTCTCTCCCACAGAACACACTGTTCTCATCTGCCTCAAAAGCCTGGCTGGAATTCCAGCACTTTTCTCAAGGTGACATCATCTCGTGACATAATTCTTATGACCCGCCCACCTGACAAGCGTCTTGGCACACCCTCACACAACACAAAGTGTAAAAACTTGCCACTCTGAAACGGCCAGCTCCAGTTTAGCCTGCGAAGGTGAATCAGGTCCTGCATGACTCTCAAGTCTGATTGCACTTTGGCTCGAACGATGCAGCAGAACCGAAGCCATTGTAGGAATAGCCACAGAGGTGTGGGTGGGGTATTGAATGACCACAGTCTGGGTGAACTGACCAATTGGAGCATGCTGGGCTCTTGGGAGTGCAGGGAGTGTTTTAGACAGAGGGTGACTGCAGATATGCTTTGGAATAAATTAAGCCTGTTGAGCTACACTCATTGTCAACAAAATAGTTGCACCCAGAAGGAAGTGTCAGATTTCAATGCTATTTGGATGGAAGACATATAGGCAATATTTATTGAGCTACACATACAGAAGTAGTGTCTCTCAGTATGGCGCTGGACCGCCATGTTTGCTAACCCAACATGCCTGATGTCTCGGCATGGAGTTGTAGAGGTTCCTAATGGTGTCCTGTGATAATCCATCCCAGGCAGTTTGAATATTCTCACACAGCTCCTGCAGATTTTGCAGTAGGGATGGAGGTGGAGTGACACCAGGCCTTCTGGACATGTGACGACAAACCGTTTATCTTGGCCACTGACCACTGTGCCTCCACACACAGATTCTCTGGTCGTCTCCACATGACAAAAGCAGGACTCATCACTGAAGATGACCCACAGCCATTCTGAGTCACTCCATCACAGTCTGGCACGACACCAATGCAGTCGTTGATGACATTGACGTGGTGTTAAAGGCAGCCGCTGTAATGGTCAGTAGTCCTGCATTGTGCATCCTGTCAGTTGATGCTTTCTGGGCACAACTATTCTTTTGTTGATGAGTGTATTTTCGTAGGCTTTTACCTGGAGGAACGGGACATCCTGCGAGCTCATTTCCTTTTCAATAGTTCTGATCGTGGTAGTGAGGACTGTGATTTCGTTTTCCATGTCACCAATCTTTTCCATTATTGTCTGGCTCTTCTGATACTCCTCCTGCCTCAGCTCAGAGAGTCTGGCGGCCTCCTCATTTCGCAGAAACTGGTGCAGAGCTTCAAACTCCTCCTTTATCTGCCTCTCTGTGTGCTCTGCCTGCATCTGTATGACAAAAATGGGAGTCTGTTTAAACGGGCACCTGTTTCATTTCAAATGATCCCACTTAGCTGAATCATAAGCATACCTTGACATGATCTGCTGTTTGATCATATGTGAGTTTAACTTTTCTGAAGGTGTTTAGCTTTTCCTGAAGGGGCTTTAAAGCAGTCTTCAGTTCTGCCTGAAACAGAATAAAGGACAAGAGATGAAAGAAACTTAAAATGTCCTGAAATCAGAGCACGCCTTGACGCTACAAGTTTGGGTTTCTTTGACTTATAGGGCTTGTTAAATTTTAATAGTCAAAAGGCTCAACACAGAGAGAGAGATGCCACTTTGTGGAATTACACTGCTATCGGAATTCCTAACACAGGAAGAACAGAGGGTTTGGGATTTCTGTCAAAATAATTAAAGTATGTTATAGAGAGCTGAGATGTCGGTATTCCCTTTGCTTCAGCATTGCTCTGACCAAAGACGTTAACTTAGATGTTGTCGCATGAACTGGAGAGTGAAGGACACTTGAGAAAGCACTGGGGAGTCTGGTTTCAGCCTTTCCAGAGGGCCCTCTGCCAGGGCCAATGAAATTATAGAGATATTATTAGCAGGTGGTAAGCTCTGGCTAAGACACAGAAATATACTGCTTGTGGGTAACTCAAGAGTTGTTACAGAGGTCGTCAGACAGCCCCGTCTTTGAGCATGGTTAATTAAGTGTTTGATTACTCTGAAGATATATGGTAGCAACCCTTTCCCCCCTTCGCTCAAACCACCCACCTAGTTTAACTTAAAGAGTGCTGTGAGCGTGTCGCTAGTAAACCTGTGCACAGCTCATTCATTCACACTTACCTTACAGTCTTGTGATGCCTCATCCAGAGAGTATATCCTGTGGCCTTTGTGCCTGTCAGAAGACTTGCATGCAGTACAAGTGGGCTGCAGATCTTCCAGACAGAAAAGGGTCAATGTTTCTCCATGCTCCTTACAAGCGAAAGGGTTGTTCTTGCGGCGATCCATCAGAAAACCGTCACAGGTCTTCTCAAGAGTAGCGCTGACCATGAGCTCACCCATGGAGGACGGCTGAAAGCACAATGGGCATTCACAAGCTCCTCCACTACTCCAGCTATTTTCAAGGCAAGGTTTGCAGAACCTGTGCCTGCAGAAAAGCACTACCGGCTGCTGAAAAATGTTTCCACAGATCGGGCAAGAGAGGTCATCTTCAGAGTGCCTGGTTGCCATTGCTCCTGTGAGCTTCAACTGCACAGTGAGGACCCTATAGGGTTACTGTGCTCCACCCTCCTTCTCAAGAGTCTTCCTCTTAATAAAGTAGGCACATGGGAGCTTTAAGAGTCCGGCTTCTGATTTGGCAGGCTTTGTGTTCATCACTGATGGCTGTATAGATGAGTGCACCTTTAGCAAACTCATGTGGATTAGCACAGGATGTGTTCAGAAACGAACAGTGCAGGTACAGGTGAACATCCAAATGTGTCTTGCAGGTAGAGGAGACTGTTGACTGTGTCCATGTAGTATTGTGAGCATATGGTTTATCTGATATGTGTATGAGCAAGGCAAGAAAGACAAAAAGAGGAATTCAGGAAGTGGAATTCCTGTAGATGTTAGAATTAATCTGACCAAATGGATGGTTTGAATAATTGAAAATGCTGTCGCTGTCTCCACCTTATTGGGGTTATTCTAACACTGGGCGGTAGTTATACAGTACTGTTGAACAGTGATGGACAGTAAAGAAGTAAATGCACAGTGGGGTACAAAAGTTTGGGCAGCCTTGTTAATTTTCCTGATTTACCTTTATAAAGCATTGATTGTTTGGATAATTGCTGTAAATATATCATATAGGGGACAAACACAGTGATATTTGAGAAGTGAAATTAAGTTTATATGATTTACAGAAAGTGTGCAATAATTGGTTAAACAAAAGTAGGCAGGTGCATAAATTTGGGCACTGTTGTCATTTCATTGATTTCAAAACCTTTAGAACTAATTATTGGAACTCAAATTTGGTTTGGTAAGTTCAGTGACCCTTGACCTCCATACACCGGTGAGTCCAATTATGAGAAATTTTTTTTTTTTTAATTTAAGGGGGGCAATTGTAAGTTTTTCTCCTCTTTGCATCTTCTCTGAAGAGTCGCAGCATGGGAGTCTCAAAACAACTTTCAAATGACCTGAAAACAAAGATTGTTCAGCGTCATGGTTTAGGGGAAGGATACAGAAAGCTATCTCAGAGATTTCAGCTTTCAGTCTCCACTGTGAGAAACATTGTGAGAAAATGGAAGACCACAGGCACAGTTCAAGTCAAAGTCTCGAAGTGTGCACACTCTTACCAGCTTTCAAGAAAAATCTCTCGAATAAACAGAAGCGAAGCGAAGGATGTTGAGAACAGTCAGAGTCAACACCACAGACCAGCACCAAAGACCTACAACATGATCTTGCTGCTGATGGAGTGCATAAGAAGAGTCACTGTGCATCGTTCAAACTATTCGGCGCACTTTACACAAGGAGATGCTGTATGGGGAGAGTGATGCAGAGGGAAGCCCTTTTCTCCGCCCACATCAACAAACAGAGCCGCTTGAGGTACGCTAAAGCACATTTGGACAAGCCCAGCTTCAACTTTGGAAATAAGGTGCTGTGGACTGATGAAACTAAAAATAGAGTATATTTGGGCATAACAAGGGTCGTTATGCATGGAGGAAAAAGAACACAGCACTCCAAGGAAAAACACCTGCTACCTACAGTTAAAATTTGGTGGTGGTTCCATCATGCTGTGGGGCTGTGTGGCCAGTACAGGGACTGGGAATCTTGTTAAAGTTGAGGGACGCATGGATTCCAATCAATATCAGCAGATTCTGGAGACCTATGTCCAGGAATCAGTGACAAAGCTGAAGCTGCGCCGGGGCTGGATCTTCCAACAAGACAACGACCCTAAACACTGCTCAAAATCTACTAATGCATTCATGCAGAGGAACAAGTACAACGTTCTGGAATAGCCATCTCAGTCCCCAGACCTGAATATTATTGAAAATCTGTGGTGTCACTTAAAGAGAGCTTTCCATGCTCGGAAACCATCAAACCTGAATAAACTAGAGATGTTTTGTAAAGAAGAATGGTCTAAAATACCTTCAGCCACAATCCAGACTCTCATTAGAAGCTATAGGAAGCGTTTAGAGGCTGTTATTTCTGAAAAAGGAGGATCTACTAAATATTGAGTTAAGGTTTTTTTGGTGCCCAAATTTATGCACCTGCCTAATTTTGTTTAGACAATTATTGCACACTTTCTGTAAATCATAAACTTCATTTCACTTCTCAAATATCACTGTGTTTGTCCCCTATATGATGTATTTAACGGAATTTTTTTATCCAAACAATCAATGCTTTATAAAGGTAAATCAGGAAAATTAACAAGGCTGCCCAAACTTTTGCCCCACACTGTAATTAGTTGCTGTACTGTAAGACGTTTTTCATGTATCATTAAGGAAGTATTTCCATTTTGGGTGACTACTTGAACCCCACACTACATTACTAAGTCAAATATCTTACTCTTCACTCCACTACATTATCCAAAATCTGTCCTTCCTATCTCCAAACAATGCCAACTGTTCTCCTTCAGTGTTTTGTGCTTATGATCATTATCTTAACAGATTGGTGGAGAGAGACACTAGAGTCTCTTCACCTAGAATGAGCTGATGAAGAGTCCTGTTCCAGAAATGATAAGAGGACATTAGAGCCATAATAAATCATGCTGCTGTTACTCTCCATACTTCAGTACATCTGAAGGTAAATACTTTAGTACTGTTACTCAAATGAGGGTCTAAAGGGAGGAACTTCTACTTTTACTGGAGGAGCATTGGGTTACCCTGGGTATCTGTACTTTAATGCCTTGAGCCTGGCTGTAGGACACTCAAACCGCATCATGTTTTGAAAACTACATAACTCGAGGTTTATGCAGTGCGGTCCAAAAGTCTTGGGCTGTTTTAATTTTGACCTCCAAAAAATGAAGGAGAAATATCAGAAATTCTGCCGTATTTCCGGGTCACTGTTCAAATGTAAACAGACTGATCATGTTATGGGTGTTTACTTTTATCTTATTCCTTTGACTGAAGTTATGTTCAGGTCACTCTGAGGTAGATTTGATTTACTTTCTGTCAGTGTTAGTGTTTATAGAGCCGTGTTTAAAGTGCATGCTGTCATTTTAACCAGAAGGGCAAATACTAAGATTCCTGAAATGTGTGTAATTTAGTTTTGTAATTTAGTGTGTAAAAAAGATATCAAAACTGAAGCATTTTCACTAAAAGCCTCACACTTGGGCCCCACTCTAAGCAAAAAGGTACCAAGTGATCCACAGCCCTTACATCCTGATTTGGATGATTTTTAAACATTCCACAGTGCTGTTGGTCTTGAATTGTCCGTCCCAGCTTCTTCTCAATGTGTTGCCAGTCCATTTCAAGCTTAAGGCATTGCATCTATGAGGAAGAAGCGGCAGAGGCCAATCTGTATGCCACAAGCGGTGCTCTTTTATTTACACCAGCAGAAATAACATACGAAAAGCAAATGAAACAGCTGACAGGTAACCCCTAGCCATACGCCTGGCATCAGGTCCACCTGGAGCACTTTCAGTCTTTCTCTGCCTCTGCTGCCATTCCTTGCCGCACTTATATCTCTATGGTCGTTCCACCGGGTCTGTCTTCACCATCTGCTATGAAGATCTTCAATGCACCGTTGGGTGCCAGTGTCCCTCTTCGGACACCACTGTGCCATTGGTGTAGAAGAAGACATGGAGCGGCAAGCAGTGCCCTCATTGTATTTACAAATAAACAAGATTAATATGATAACAAATAATATTTTTTTAATTTATTGATTTAGATTGCACATGCGGCTCAGTGTTTTGAGGTTAACACTTAACACTGGTACAGGACTGGCTCTCCAAATGCACTGACCATTTTTTAAATCGAGGCCTGTTGTATGGGCAGAGGTAGGTTGCTTATTAAAGAGATTCTCTGCAAGACATCCTACAGTGAACCAGTTCTCGGGACACGACACTGAACACCTACTTAGAGCTGCTGTGTCAGCCCTGTTTGCCAGGACTATGCAGTGTATAGGCACCCCCTGATCATGACCGAGGACTACTGTGCTATAAATAACAAATTGCAAGTCACTGTCACAGAGTGTCTCAGTGAAGACTGAGATGTAGCTTTGGCTGGTTATTTCTGGAATTGCTGGGCGATATTTACATAAGCAATATTAAAATGATCCCATCTTCTCTTCAGATTATTAGGGAATAGTAACCAGCAAAGACATACATTACACCTACCGGTTACATCCACAAGAGCAAGGGCCCTGTTTTGGTGCCTGTGCAATGATATGACACCAGCGTATCATGAAATTGGTTGGACGCAAGCCTATTCATGGCCATTTGCTATTTTGGCGGTCAGAAATGATAGCGATTGCAAGAATGTGGGAGGAGTGGCGCTGTAGGGGGTATGACATTTCCAGTCCGCCAGTGCATGGGTATTTTGGTAGGCATTATGCAAAAATATCATGATATATAAAGACACTTCCACACAACACCATACACCAAGTGCCACATTGCCTGATAGCAGACCTGCATACATATGAGCACAAACATTAGGACATTGTTCATCTGATTATGTTTATCTGATTATAATTATCTTATAATTTTCATGGTTTCTTATTTTTTGTTTATTTGGAACAATGACATTTAACTATTAATGTCTGTAGTTTATTTCATTGGATTTACCTAAATTATTTTCATTTACCACTGTTCTGTTTATGAAGTGCTATACAGGGATCAAATTATAACAATAACAGGCTAATAATAATTAAGTATGTTATTGCTGTCTGCAATATTTCTTGTTTTTACTACTAATATAAAAATAATACCCTTTAAGGGAATTATTACTTTCACACCCCACTCTATATATATATATATATATATATATATATATATATATATATATATATATATATACAGTGGGGTGTGAAAGTTTGGGCAGCGTTGTTAATTTTCCTGATTTACCTTTATAAAGCATTGATTGTTTGGATAAATTGCGTTAAATATATCATATAGGGGACAAACACAGTGATATTTGAGAAGTGAAATGAAGTTTATATGTTTTACAGACAGTGTGCAATAATTGGTTAAACAAAAGTAGGCAGGTGCATAAATTTGGGCACTGTTGTCATTTTATTGATTTCAAAACCTTTAGAACTAATTATTGGAACTCAAATTTGGTTTGGTAAGTTCAGTGACCCTTGACCTCCATACACAGGTGACTCCAATTATTAAGTTTTTCTCCTCTTTGCATCTTCTCTGAAGAGTCGCAGCACGGGAGTCTCAAAACAACTTTCAAATGACCTGAAAACAAAGATTGTTCACCATCATGGTTTAGGGGAAGGATACAGAAAGCTACCTCAGAGATTTCAGCTTTCAGTCTCCACTGTGAGAAACATTGTGAGAAAATGGAAGACCACAGGTACAGTTCAAGTCAAGGCTCGAAGTGGCAGACCAAGAAAAATCTCGAATAAACAGAAGCGAAGGATGTTTAGAACAGTCAGAGTCAACCCACAGACCAGCACCAAAGACCTACAACATGATCTTGCTTGCACTTTACACAAGGAGATGCTGTATGGGAGAGTGATACAGAGGAAGCCTTTTCTCCGCCCACATCACAAACAGAGCCGCTTGAGGTACGCTAAAGCACATTTGGACAAGCCAGCTTCACTTTGGAATAAGGTGCTGTGGACTGATGAAACTAAAATAGAGTTATTTGGGCATAACAAGGATCGTTATGCATGGAGGAAAAAGAACACAGCACTCCAAGAAAAACACCTGCTACCTACAGTAAAATTTGGTGGTGGTTCCATCATGCTGTGGGGCTGTGTGGCGAGTACAGGGACTGGGAATCTTGTTAAAGTTGAGGGACGCATGGATTCCAATCAATATCAGCAGATTCTGGAGACCTATGTCCAGGAATCAGTGACAAAGCTGAAGCTGCGCCGGGGCTGGATCTTCCAACAAGACAACGACCCTTAACACTGCTCAAAATCTACTAATGCATTCATGCAGAGGAACAAGTACAACGTTCTGGAATGGCCATCTCAGTCCCCAGACCTGAATATTATTGAAAATCTGTGGTGTCACTTAAAGAGAGCTGTCCATGCTCGGAAACCATCAAACCTGAATGAACTAGAGATGTTTTGTAAAGAAGAATGGTCTAAAATACCTTCAGCCACAATCCAGACTCTCTTTAGAAGCTATAGGAAGCGTTTAGAGGCTGTTATTTCTGAGAAAGGAGGATCTACTAAAAGTTTTTTTTTTGGTGCCCAAATTTATGCACCTGCCTAATTTTGTTTAGAAAATTATTGCACACTTTCTGTAATTCATATAAACTTCATTTCACTTCTCAAATATCACTGTGTTTGTCCCCTATATGATATATTTAACAGAATTTTTTTATCCAAACAATCAATGCTTTATAAAGGTAAATCAGGAAAATTAACAACGCTGCCCAAAGTTTCGCACCCCACTGTGTATATATATATATGTTATGTTATGTTATGTTTATAACTGTACAGCCCCAGAAACTGGAGGATGTGGTGTCGGCCTCACTTTGCCAGGACTATTTGGTTAAGCAAGTAGTGAGGGTTAAAGTTACACTGGCTCCCTCAGGCTCAGTTTGACCCTGTCAGCATTGCTGGTGACATTAAGACAAGTTGTAACACACTGAAGACAAATGTAAATTTGTTTTTCATGTGTTACAGTAGTTTTTTTAACAGCGGTGTAATATAGCTTTGCAGAACACTTGTTATTCCCATTGCGGCCCACTTTATCTTTATTTCTGTGTATGTCAATAGTGAGTTAATCTGCTTGTTGAGGTATCACCAACTGGAATATCGGGTAGATTTGATGGTGCAATAATAATGCAATGGCACAAAGCAGTGATGGTGACGGTTCCTACCTTAAGGTCCTCCAGTGCCTCTTTCAGGGGGATCACCCTGTGATTCCTATGACTCCCTGATGTGTGGCACGTTGTACAAATAAGACTGACATCCCGGATGCAGAGGAGAGTGAATTTTAATCCGTGT